>CM076569.1:242264990-242528890 GCA_034641835.2 Pinus albicaulis | reverse complement strand
GGGATTATAATAAAAAATAGAATTAATTAAAATGGAATAGATTTTATAAATCATAAAAGTATTCCAACTTTTTTCTAAATCATAAAAGAATTCCATCT
The DNA here is from genome assembly GCA_034641835.2 of Pinus albicaulis. NCBI lineage: Eukaryota > Viridiplantae > Streptophyta > Pinopsida > Pinales > Pinaceae > Pinus > Pinus albicaulis. The sequence goes on along the minus strand of CM076569.1, from coordinate 242,528,792 downwards.
TTTCTAATTCATAAAAGCATTCAAGCTTTTCTAAATCCTAAAAGTATTCCAGCTTTTCTAAATCACAAAGAAATCCATAAAGCCTCCCTAAATCTGATTTTTCCTAAATCAAAAAAGCATTCCATAAATCCCTCATGATTTTATTTTTAAAGGTAGATTTTCTTTTTTCTTATGAGAAAAATATCACTTATCCATACTTTTTCCAAATCTATTACTCATTATTTCTGAAAGTCATAAAATATGCCAACTTGGAAATATAATTTATTTCCATGGAAGAATATAAATTATTATAAATAAAATAATTAAGAAATAATTCTTCCAATATTCTTATAATCAACAATTACAAGAATATTCTTCATTTAATATCAATATAATAATTAATATATTTAATTATTTAATAACCCTCATTTTATGAGAGTTTTTATGGTGGCTTATGCGAGGGATATTACAAACTCACCCCTTAAAGAGAACATCGTCCTCGATGTTCTTCTCTTGTTGGAACATTAACCTTTAATTTTCATTTCCAATTATTTAGGAAATGTAAAATAATACCTAAATCCTAATACTTTCATAAAAACTCAGGGAGCACTTAGCCCTTTAATCATCAAAATGATAAAAAAACTCTATCAAGTGCACATTGCATTTTATTTAGGAGTTACACTAGTCTTTCTCTCCCACTAGTGTTTTTGCAAATTATTGTCTTTCTCTCCCACAATAATGTCAATCCAATTCAAACTCATGGTATTTATCTCCAACCATTATGTTAATATTTCCTCTTTATTATTTTCTCCTAGGGATTTTTTTGGGAGACTTTTAGGGAAGGTTATATCGTAATATTAATTCCGCCCCCTATGGTAATTAGATTAATCTGATTTAATTATCATATAATAAAAGTATATTGAAAAAATAATTAAAACATGTTTTATTACGTGTTTTAATACAAAAATAATTCTTCCCCTATGTATTTTAATCCCCCGACTCCCTTTCCCAAGGTTAAAACTATAAACCCTTTATAAAATCCCCAATACCTCCCTTAACCGCTAACCTTGGTTAAATCATTTCCCGATCACTTTCCTGCATTTTTATAAACAAATTGATTAATCCTCACGATTAATTAACTCCGCCAATCAGATTCCCCCCGATGAGATTAATTAGCGTTTAATTGCATCGGGCCCTCCATATTAAATCCTCGTCACTTCCACGTCCCCATCGTCGTTCGATCAACCCATCTGAGATCAACGGTTATTAATGATATCGCTAGCCATCCGCGTCCGAACAATAACGCGCAATGGCCCGGCGGTTTTCAAACAGTGCCATGCCACGCGTCAATCATTCTATGGAATCGCTCGCCCTCCGCCCAAAACCACTTTTCCCCAAAAGCGGTGCGATGGAAACCGCTTACCGCTTGCCTCCCGTGACTCATCCTCCGTACCTGCTGACTTCATCCATTAAATAAATAAATAAAACCTCGTCACCCTTTGGACTTTGTGAATAAAACAATTTTTCCCGCGTCATTTTCATTATTCTGGGAATGACCAAAGTCTCATGCAGAGAATTTCAAAAACAAACTATCAAGCGCCATCAACTGTATTTTGCTGAAGACAATTGCATACCAGTAATCCAGAGTTCATACGCCATAGCCTGTACCTATTTAATCACTGTTCATCTCCCAAAAAATAGGTATTTACCCCAATTCCCATTAAAACTCTGTGAAATCCTAGCTTTTGTTTTAAATTCCGCACGAAAGACAGAAACAGAGTTCAATTTGGTCTTGTTCAATCCCCAAAATTGTAAATTGCATTCCCAAAACTTGTAATTGTGTTTGTTCTTCACAAAAACCCAAAATTCATTTCTGAATCAACAAGAACCAGAAATGGAGGTTTCAGTGGCTCTGAACGTCACACCTTTGAATGCCCCTCACAGAGATTTAGACTATCTGCCCCTAGCAGATAGAGATTTTCAAATTAAAGACCTCGTTCTTAGTGATAATCCTCTTCAAACCTTTTGCCGCTGCAGAGACACATTTATAAACGGTTTTGATATTATTGGATTATGGGAATCTAATCTCCCCATGTATCTTCTCCCCTCAGTCCATATTTTTCCTGAGTTAATTCATTACTACCATGCCAACTATGACCCCAATCAAAGAGCAGTTTTGTCCCTGAGTCAAAACATCCTTTTCCCAATCACTACTCAGTCAATAAATGAAATGATGCAATTTCAACCTGGTTAAGCCCTTACTCCCCTGTCCATGAAAGAATTACTTGAAAAGTCTGCCAATTTGTCCCATGAAGAGTTAAATCGCATTTGTCAAACCTTCATGTTACCAGAGCATCAGCCCAAAGGCCCTCCCGCCTATGGTTATACTTTTTTCACTGACCTGGGTAGGCTTATTCTGAATATGATATCCTTTATCATGGGTTTCAATACTAGTGAATATGTTGATCAATTAACCCTAGTATTGTTGTCTATATTTACCCCTGGACAGTCCCCTGCTGTCAAGTATGATTTTGCATCCTACATTGCTGATAAAATCCATGATCAGTTCATGAGATTTGAGAATGAAAAAGTGTTCAAATATTCTTCTGTTATATATCATCTCATGATTTATTACCAATCAGAAAGTTTCCCTTTCCATGTTCAGAAACTTCATGCCAAAGGAAATCCTAGGTCTATGATATTTTGGTCTGCCATCACCCATAATTCTTTTGATTCTCCTTACTCCTATAATGAGTTTATTGACCTATTTTTACACCCTGCAACCATTTTGTTAACAGGAGTTTCCCCTCCTAGAGTCAATAATGAAATCAAGAAAATTCTACAGCTCTCAAAACAATATAGGGTAGGTGACTGGTACTTGTATCAAAATCACACTGAGATCAGAATATATGGATGTGAATTGTGCCCATTCAAGTTGCCCAAATATGTCCCCATGAAACTCTTTGCACAAGAGTATTTCAGGCAGATGATTAACTCAGATATAGTTCATTTCTGCAATGCAAAGAAAAAGGCTCAACTCAGGATCAAAATTCAATTAGGTCCCTTTGTTTGTAACTCTAGAGATGCTGGAAAGGAAGCAGAAAGAATCTTAGAAGAATATCTCAGATTACAAAAAAGTTTTTATTGGGTGCCTTATGAACCAAATATCTTTATCTGTGATAGAAGAATGAAAAATAAACTATCACCATACATTCATCACAAAATTCCAGAAATTGAACAATATGCCAATATGGATGAATGGATGGAAGGAACATTGGTAGAACAGGATAGTGAGCATGTTAATGTTGAAAATGTAATGAAAGACCTTGATAAAATACTTGACCTAGACTGTTTTGGACAGGTGCAGATACCAGGTATTGGTCCTTCTTCTGCAGGGACTTCTCAACAAAATTTACAGGAGATCAGTGCATTGGCCACAATACAATCTAAAGGAAAAGAAAAGGAGCCTGACATACAAGTATTTGAAAAATTCACAATGACAAAGCAACCTGAGACTTCTAAAGAACAGGGTCAAGTACAAATTCCTCCTATTCAGATCAATGAGCCAGAAATTTCAATTTTACAAACTCCTATCAATATAGCAAAAGGCAAGAAGAGAGATGCTGAAGTTGCTACGCCTGTTGGTGGATCTTCAGAACAGCCTCATGCTAAAAGACAAAAATTAAATCCTCTTCCAGAAGTAGATTTTGTTCAGGAAATTCCTGATAGCCAGAGAGAAGATTTGGATAGTCAACAAACAGGTACAGTCAGTGGGGCATCCACTACTTTACAGAGAAAAGAGCTGCAAAAGCAACAGAGTGTTGAAATATCTTCTTTCAAACCACCAGTTAAAGATGCAAGAGATATAAAGAAAAACTTTATCAATATAAAAGCCAAGAATGATCCACTAAGACTCCAGGTTTACAATCAGTATTTGAAGATGGCTCCTAAGAATCAAGAAAGATTGATGTCAGCTTATGACATTCAACAAGGCAAAATGATAATGAGTCACTTCAAACCAAAAGTGCAGCAGCCTCAAACAGCTGCAGATTATATTAGAACAAATTTTGAAGTCTTAGCAAAGGATATTCATCCTTTAGATTAGATTGAGTTACATAAGCAAACTGGTGAAATGATCTATTCTACTCTGACCGATAAAGCAATGGCAACTCAGAAGTTGCAGGATTCTTTGAAGAACACTAATGCACAATTGCAGCTTGAAAAAGCCTCTTCTCAGGCCAAAGACAACAGGATAAAGACATTGGAGGAAATAATCATTGGATTGGGTCACAATCCTAAATATGTCAAAGGTATAGAGGCCCTAATCAAGAAAAAAGATGATGATATTGTAGCTTTGAGAAAGCAGTTGAAATTGCCAGCTTCAAGACATCCACAAACTGAAGAGATGATAAAGAAAAATTCTGAAGAAGAAATGATGGACTTGCTTTTGAAACTGAATGAGAAACTAAATGAAATAGAAAAAGAGCTTGAACATGCATTAAAGAACAAGCAGTCTACTATTCCAGCATCAACAACAGAGGCAATTACAGGTACAGGTACATCCACAACAGGTCAGCCAACAGAGCTATCACAGGTAAATACTTCCAATTTGAGTTCTGAAGAATTAATAAAGTCAATGAATGAATTCAAACTTCAAGTAACAGAACTCCAGCACACAAAGTTACAACTTATTAATTTAGAACAAAGATATGATCTCTCAAAAATGAGTGTTGCTGATAAAAGAAGAGAGGTCAAAATATTAGAAAAAATGGTTAAAGCATTGGAAAAGGATCTCACATTGGAGAAACCTTTAAAGGAAATAAATGAAATTCTTTGGGACAACATTATCCAATCAATAAAGGATGTCTGGTCTTCAATTCATATTATGTATGAATAGAATGATTTAGTCAAATTGGCTATAGAAGAAGTTCAAAGTACAAGAGAAGAATTGGGAAATAGGCCTGAGGAAGCCAATCAACTCATACAGTTTCTAAACACTCAAACCAGACACCAACTTGCAGAACTTGGTATTCAAGACAGGACCGAAACAATTTTGGAAATAAAAAGAGTTTTTACTAAGAGAACCCTTATGCAGAATCTAGAACGAAGGTGCTCAGAGATGCAAGAAGAAATCATTGCCTTCAGAGAAAGATTTGATATTTTGTTGAAAAAATGATTGCTCAGTCCTATAGTTTCAGAGGATAAACTAATGGACCTTGAAAGCCATGTTGAAAAATTGGACAATTATGCTGACAATCAGGCCAATTCTTCAACCAGTACATCAGAAGCAGCATTGCCAACAGGAAAAAATCTTCATGACAGATTGGAAATTTTATTTTATCTTGAGCATGAAGTAAAGAATTTGTTTCCAATTCAGCCTAAATTTTTCAGATATACTGAGGCTGATGAAACGTTGAGAAAACTTCAACGGACCAGAATACCAGAAGATAAATGGTGGGAAGAACTGTTGGAAATTTTGTAAAATTTATCCTTATATGAAATTTTGCCTATTTACTTTGATTTTATTACATCCTGCCACAAGCCTAAATGTTTTATGATTCTCCAAAGACTCTTGGAAAATAATGCTTTCCAAAAATAATGAATATTCTGTAGTATCCAACGAATCATGTGATTTTTGGCTTGGAAATCCATTTCCATTTTACTATAGGGATGCCTCCTTTTCTTTTTCTTTCCTTCTAGATAAAATGAAAGCATTTTTTTCTAATATTTCCCAAGATACCAACAAGAATATAAGCTAGGGAATGCCAATATCCTGGTATGGACACTACTAAGGTTAATGTGCCACCCAAGGATAACCATATTGTGATTATTTTTCCCACTTTTTGATATGGAAAGAACCAATATCCATACCTATAGTCATTAAATATTAACATAAATCCCAAGTATTTGAAATGGGTGCACTTGGTTGATTGTTTTTTCTAACATATCTTCCAAATCATTGAAAGTGATGGTAGACTTGAGTAGGTTTACTTATATTCCAAATGAAACCCAAAATGATTTTAGAGCTCTAATGAGTCTTCACATACTAGTCCTATCTACTATATCCTGCAAGAAATAGGATAACATCGTCCACCAATAGAAGGTGCGTAGACAATAGCATATGTAAATGTGTGAGTGATCAAAATAGTAGCATTTCTTAATTTGTTTAGGCATGTATCTCTTGTTTTTCATCTTCCATATTCAAAAACTAATCAGGGATTTGGGTGTTGATGCCATGTATATTCTAAATGGATTGGTATCCATACCTTTCCAGATGCCCCCACACCTGCGACCGGGTAAATTTTATTTTTTTAACATACTAGTTAAATAAATATTGTTGTAATATATTTTCTAATCTCTCTCTCTCTCTCTCTCTCTATATATATATATATATATATTATTTTATATATAATTTGTTTTATTCTAAGTCATAGGCATAGCTACTGTAACTTTAACACTCAATTACTACAACTAGATACAAGCAATAGTTTTATGTAACCATTGTTGCAACCTTAAGTTACTGTTGTTGTTCCATTACTCAAATAAAATAATTCTCGTATAAAGTTTGTTGTCATGTCTCTATGCGTAAACTTCAATATTTACAAGGACTTGTTACGTATAATGATCTCTTAATATATATACTTTCTTTCATATATAATATTTTTTATTCTAAGTCGCGGATATCGTATCCCCAAGCCACAACTCCTACAACCTCAAGCCATAGTTGGCGCAACTTTAACGCATAGTTACTGCAAATAGATACAAGAAAATGTTCTATGGAACCGTTGTTACAACCTTAAGTTACAGCTATTGTTCCCTTATTCAAATAAAATAATTCCCGTATAAATATTGTTGCCGTGTATCGATGCCTCAACTTCAATATTGACAAGTATTTTTCAGGTATAATAATCTCTTAATATATATATATATATATATATATATATATATATATATAGATATATAATGTGTTTTATTCTAAGTCGCAAATGTTGCATCCCCAAGTCACAACTTCTGCAACCTCAAGCCACAGTTGTTGCAACTTTAATCCATAGTTATTGCAGTTGGATACAAGTAATTGTTTTATGGAACCATTGTTGCAACCTTAAGTTACAACTACTATTCCCTTACTCAAATAAAATAATTCTCGTATAAAGGTTGTTGTCATGTATTTGTGCCTTGACTTCAATATTTATAAGGACTTGTTAGGTATAATGGTCTCTTAATTCCCCATTGTTTTCAAAGTGAATATGGTTGATTGTAAATCCCACCATTTTCCTCTCACCATACTTTCCACTATCTTATAAATTAGTTGCGGGGAAGGGATTATGTCACTCTTTGAACTTTCACATAATCCAGTAATTTAATTCAGCATTTAATATTCCTGCAAGTTTTTTTTGTAGACGGTCGCAGCCATATTTCTGTATAGGATTGTATTTAAACACAACAACCAGCATTAACGCAATTCACCAACCAAAAATTAAACAAACAGAAATTTACCCCCCAGTTTTGTAAATTCAAAAGGAGGACACGTGGAGCATTAATATTGGATCGCATGAAATTGAAGGGAATCTGAAAACCTGAAAACCGGACCCGAATTTTTTATAGGGCATATTGGATTGAGAATTCGAGTTAAAATTAGGCAGACGTCAACATCCCATTTTGGAACGCGAATTTGGTTTGAAATTCAATCTATTCAGACTTTTGAAGTCCGACGGAAAGGGTTCTTTAATGTTTTGATAATTTAATTTTATGTATGCTTTAATATATACATATGTTTTAAACATATGTTATATATATATCATATGCGAAATGAAAGGTGGGCCAAAGAATTTAGTTTTAATTTTATTTTTTTTAAAAGAGGGTTTATTATAATATGTTTTATATGTTACGGCATATAAAAATAAAAAGGACAAAAAATCTTGGTAGTTTTTTTTTTATAGACAGTACGTAAATTTTTTATTACACAGCAGTGTGTAAAAAGTGAAAGACTGAGTGTAACTTTTTAAGTGTGTATGCACAGCAGTGCGAAAGTGAAAAACACAGCAGAGTGTTTTAAAGACAGAGTATGTTTGTTTTGAACAGACAATGAGTTGGTTTTATGCACTGCGTTTTGTAGCAGTCATAATTTTGTAATCCCTCTCAGTGAGGAAGAAGTGTAATAGTTTTTTTTTGAGTTATTGAAGGGAATAGAAGTTTGTTTTCAAAGTATTGAAACTCTGTCTCCTGTCAAAGAAATTTTTATTTTCTTTGTGTTAAAAGAAGGGATATTTATTCTCCATTCATTGTTCTGGAATTTTTCAATATTCCAACATGTGCAAGAACAACTTTACATGATGTAACCTATGAAATCGTAAATGGAGAAATCATAGTAACAATAAAGTAACCTATGTAACAATAAAGTCGGATTCATCCTGGGAGTGGTAATGGGAGAAATCATAGTGAACAACAGGAAACATGCAGAGTTTCTTACAATAAAATAGATGAAAAAACACATACAAAGAACCTAAATAATAATCATGAACAAGCTTAATATTGAATTATGAACTGTAAAGGAACTTACAAAATGTGACATTACGAACTTGGTCAAGCGCACAAGCAAAATATCCTGGACATGACCCTGGTTGACAAGTTGTATTGCTCATGATACAAGAGGATTTGTACCTGCACTACCAAGTCAATCAAAATCCATCATTATCTATACAATAAATACAAGTAATTGATGTAGTATTTTTTACTCTAAGATGCATTCTTATGATAATGTTAGAACATATGTTGAAAATGTCAAAACATGCCTGAATAAGCTCCTCTTCGTTTCAAGAACAATTTATTGGAGTCGCATGAACTTGGAACAAGCCTCCCACGATCTGAAAGAGTAGCAACTAAGTCAACAGTGACTTTTTTGTTGCTACGCTGGATCAAGGGAGGTTTGCTCCAAGATTAAATCGCTCCAATAAATTACTCTCTACTAAACAGGGCCAACCACGTGAAGGTGGAAGCTCTTATGGCCCCTCCCCCCCCCTCACATCACTCTCAATTCCCCAATACCCAATCTATATTTCATTTTTTACTTTCATGAGAATAAAAAAAAATATTCAATAACTAATAAAAAAACAATTCAACAAAAATTACGCAAGGAAACATTGCAATTAATGCTTGACATAAAAATAGTATGATAAATGAGTTCTTTATATAACGCAAAAAATGTTCCAAGTATGGTAACGTTTGTCTTATAATAATATAATATTTTACATTATCGAATTTTCTTTTTCTTCTTCCTATTTGTAAAGCTCCTAATTACATCATCAATATCATCATGCTCTGCTCCTGTTCATGCCTTTTGACCCGCACTGCTGACCTAGTTGCGTAGTCACAATGTCTGGTCTCATCCAGTGACGGGGCATCGCCTACAAAAATAGATAATATTAAATTTTAATTGTCAGTTTCTAAATATCATTGAACTAGTTCGGTAATATTAATAAAAAAAATTGCAATGAGATTATTTACCTGGTGCACCAATTGTCGCCACTGACCTAGTTGCGTAGTCACGATGTCTGGTCTCATCCAGTGACGGGGCATCGCCTACAAAAACAGATAATATTAAATTTTAATTGTCAGTTTTTAAATATCATTGAACTAGTTCGGTAATATTAATAATAATAAAAATTGCAATGAGATTATTTACCTGGTGCACCAGTTGTCGCCGCTGACCTAGTTGCGTAGTCACGATGTCTGGTCTCATCCAGTGACGGGGCATCGCCTACAAAAACAGATAATATTAAATTTTAATTGTCAGCTTTTAAATATCATTGAACTAGTTCGGTAATATTAATAAAAAAAATTGCAATGAGATTATTTACCTGGTGCACCAGTTGTCGCCGTTGGGACTGTTGCCCTGTCTTCCTCTCTGGTGGTAAGATCCTCAAGGGAAACATTCTCTGTCATTTAAACAAAAACGTTATAAGGACAACCATCAAGGTATAATTAGAAAAAATTATAAGTGGAAATTAATTACCGTCACGGCCCTCACTCATAGTAGCATTGTCGGCCTGGTCCCCACTACAATGATCAAGTTGCACGTGAGGATCATCTACATCTGGCTCTAAAACCGGGTTATTTGCCTCGTCGGTAGTGTTGCTCCCCTGATTTAAACAAAGTTGTTAGACATTAAATTTATGGACGAAAACAAACATATTGAAAGGTTAATGTTTTACCTTATCAGGCATTCTGGATCTTGGGACCTGCCCCAAGCTTCTGCAACGTTCAACTACGGCTTGATAGCTGAAATGGAAAGCTATATTTTTATCTTCCTCTGTAGTTTCTGTTCCGAAGTCATCACCCTACATTACATATGATTGTGTATTTTTAATCATATTTGATAGGATTACAAAAACGTTGGAAGGCGATACAATTAATTATAAGATGTTTAGCTACTTAATTACAATTCTTGCAACTAATTTCAAGTAGCCGCCCTGGCCTAGCTTGTGATGGCCCTTTTTTTCAATCCTAGCTTTGGTTGCCTTTGAGGTGTCAAGAAACCTAGCATCAAAATATTGAAGTCAGATATGACGTAGCACACTTTTATTTTAGACATAGAGAAAATTAAAGCTATTGAATTAAAGTTGTAATTTACCTTGCGGGTCCAGTTGGCATTTTTCCTTCTTTCTTTACCCTTTTCTCTTTTCCGTCATGGATGAGTGCTCTCCTCTCACTCTCTAGAACTGTGAGAGGACGCTCATATCTAGGGTTAAATTGAAATTGCGTCCTATAGGTGTCCCTGGTATATTTCAAATATTTGTCGGCTACCCAAGCCACCATTGTTCTGTCAAATGTGCCGACCCCAAAAAGGGCTTCTAGATAATCTAGAAGTTCTTTTTTCAGGTTGGAATTTTGGGAATTCCACCCTGTGCGTATGGTTGGGCCAAAAATTACCAACGCATGGCTCTCCAGAAACTTGTAGAACTCATTGTTTCCTACACACACACAAAAAAAAAGACAGAAAGAAAGAAAGAAAGAAGAAGAAGAAGAAAGATATTATCATTAATTTAAAAATAAAAATCATGATTAATATGTTTTAGATAAAGTACATGAAATAGTTAAAATATTAAAATTTACCTGGGAGTTGTACATGCTTTATAGGGACACCTTCATCGTTCACCAACAACGTGCCATTAATGGTCCCTATGTAGCTGACACGTGTAGCTCCAGGAAACGCAATAATGTAGTTGGCCATATCATCCTCATCATTGCCAACACGTTCAGCGGTTGGCTGGGTGTCTGCTTGGGCAGGGTGTGTTTCTTGGCTGGCACCTAAAGGATTAGAAGGTGTACAAGAGGGTTTTTGGGCAATCTCTTGCCTTTGTGTCCCACTACCACCAACACCGAGTTCAGCAAGTGCCAGAAAACGCTACATACAAAAGAAATTTTTTTTATTTTAGTCAATGTAAAAATTAAAAATCAAACTATCACAATTCATCTCATGCAGAACAAAAAAAATATCCTTTTGACTTTTTATTATTACCTGATATCTTTCTAGCTGGCTCATAAGATTTTTTATCCTCTCTTCTGTTTCAGGTGTTTGAGGCGCATCTATCAAAGTATTAAATTCTGACCTTGCATCTCATGCCTTTTTTCGCAACAAGAACACTGGAGATAGGGATGAAGAAAGCTCTTCCTCAAAGAGGGAATCATCAGGCGTACAATGGCTAGGTGTCTGCATATTTGAACAAAATTAATATTATTTCAATTATGTAAATAACTAAAATACCTGAAGATAGAGCAATGATGGCACTTTACATGTTCTTCCGCTGGCCTCTTTAAGCGATCATCCTGTCTCGGGGTTATTCCTGCACTGCTCTGATCAGTCTGCCACATTGCAATAAAATTATAAATGTAAAAACTTGAAAACAATATCTAACTTGAAAATACAAAATGAAAACTAAAATAATTTCTAATAAGACACCGGAAGACAGAGTTAGAGTTTCAAATATGCCTTGCATTAAATTCAGTCCTGGAAACATGTCATTACACATTAAGGCACCCAAACAAGAGACGAGTTGACAATGAAGACCTTATTGAATATATTGTTGGAGCAACTTCTAGTAAACTTGTTGTGAAGACCTTGAGGATATTTTTGGAGCAACATTGTTGAAGCTGATGGTATAGCATTGTTGGAGACGATCTTGAAGGGCTTTGAAGTGAAGCTTTTGGAGCAACTATTGAAAAATCCTTAGAGCATTTAAGTAAGGCACTTTCTATCTTCCATCACCTTTTTCCTTTCAATATCCTTTAAACGATTTTGTTGATACTTAATGTTTGAAATCATGTTATAATTCCTTGATTATATGTGTTTGGGGACTTTCCCTTTGAAATTACCCAAAAATACCCTGGCAATTTTATCTTCAAGATGCATGTCTGACCCTATTGTTCAATATTTTGATTGATAGTAGTAAACATAGAGAGTTAGGGGGCTCTTGACTTGGTTTGGTTGGGCCGTTAGATCCCTAACATCTACTAGGGAGAACCCCCCTTGAGTTGGAGGAGAGCTAGCTCGAAGTGAAAAGAGGTTGGTGAGGTGACAATGGGGCTATTGAATTACACATGGTATCACACTTTAGCTTTAGGACTTTATCTTGAGAAGTGAGATATTTTTCTATATCAATTCTCAAATTGTTTACAACACTATTGTTAAGAACTAATAAGAAGTGATGTTGAGGGGTTTTGGGGTATAAGAAACAATACCATTTAAAAAATAGGGTTCTCAGTCCTTGGCATTCCTTCACTTGGGCCTAGGGGCACACAAGAATAATTTCACACTAAACCATGCAAACTTAAAAGTAACTTAACAGATCCATAAAGTAATAATAATCATAATTCCTAATTTCCTATTGTACGATATAATGCAAATTATTCAAACATGAAGCAATGAATACATGCAATGTTTGAATTTCAAGATTGATGAACCAATACAAGAAGTTAGAAACTACAACTTTGATTCAATACTCTGTGTCCTAACTCCAGGAAGGAATCTAGTTTGTAGTACAGAACATGCATCGCGTATTATCAATTCTTAATTGACAACAACTAAAGGTCATCTACCTCATCAATTCCTTCCCATTTTGTGTTTTTATGTTATATTCCTTATAAAAGTGTCAAATTTCTCTCAAAGTAAGCAACCACCGAATAAAATAAAAAATAGTTGAGATATGATTGAGAAATGGTCATTTATTTCTTGAAAGGATCTTCACAATTTCTTTGGTTGTTTTTCATCTCAAGAAACAAGAAATGACCTAAGAAACTATCGTGATGTAATATAAGAAACAACATGGTGAAATGGCCATTTTCAAAGCCAAATGATGTCCATTGAGGACATGGCCTTTATTTAGTTCCTGTTTCATAGGAGTTTCGGGTAGAAATGGAACTTTGTTGTACCATTTCCAGTAGTAAAAAGGGAAAACCTTCTTTTTCCATGGGAAATAATTTACCTTTCCTTTTTCAAGATAATCTAAATCACAAAAAATATGAACTATACCGCACACATTCTTGGATAATGTGAAAGTGGAAAAGGAATACCCTACACAAGTGATGCACACATGTACACTTGAACACTAATATATTTTTGTAGTTGAAATGCAATGCTTGTTTTCATTTAAATGTAGGGTTTTTAAAGCAGGGAGAAATAATGGCTGCCAAATTAATAAGCGTTTCTTTGGGAAAAATTTAAATCTTGTATTGGGTGATGAAGATAATAAAGGGCATTGAATCTTGATTCTTGACATCTAGAGAGAACCCTACAGCCTAACACAATCCAATGGAATTGACCAAAAAAACCCAAATAGAGTCAACCCTACTATAGGAGGAAGGGCCTGTAGTAAGAACTTACCATCTTGCAAGAGCTGAGGGTGAATTTTGTTCTGCAAGAGCTGAGGGCGAATTCAGGGCAAATGTTTTTTCTGCAAGAGCTCAGGGCAAATGCAGGGCGAATGTTGTTCTGCAAGAGCTCAGGGAAAATGTTGTTCTGCAAGAGTTGAGGGCGAATGCTGAGGGCGAATGTTGTTCTGCAAGAGCGGAGGGCAAATGCATGCATGATATCAGACGTTAATGTAGCACACATGTACATTTGAACACTAATAGATTTGTGTAGTTGAAATGCAATGCTTGTTTTCATTTAAATGTAGGGTTTTTAAAGCAGGGAGAAATAATGGCTGCCAAATTAATAAGCGTTTCTTTGGGAAAAATTTAAATCTTGTATTGGGTGATGAAGATAATAGAGGGTATTGAATCTTGACTCTTGACATCTACAGAGAACCCTACAGCTAACACAATCCAATGGAATTGACCAAAAAAACCCAAATAGAGTCAACCCTACTATAGGAGGAAGGGCCTGCAGTAAGAACTTACCATTTTGCAAGAGCTGAGGGCGAATGTTGTTCTGCAAGAGCTGAGGGCGAATGTTGAGGGAAAATGGGCGCAACCACGTCGAACATGACGAATCCCATTTTTTCAAATGGGGGTGTACTGCTATGGGTAGTTGACGAAGTGTGGTCAACAAGACCTAAAATCGAAATTTCTGCAGCAGATTGAGGTCAAATGACCAAGACTTAACCACGGTCAATGCTAGTCAATGTTGCAGCAGAAATGCCCTAAACAGATCAACGCAGAAAACAGAAAGCCCTAAACAAATCAGCGCAGAAAACACCAGATTCGCTCCACATGTGTGAGGGAAAAAGGCCCCCAAAGGCTATCGAACCAATCAGATCACAATGAGAGAATTTGTGATGAGATGATGAGAAAATGACCTCCAAGTCTCTCCAATTTATATTCATCAATGAGGGTGTGTGACACATCTCTTAGGCATGTGGGATAAATCTGGCCGCCCTTGCACGTGTGGAAAAATAAATTCAAAATCAATGTTCTGCTCATCTGATCAAGATGATCTTTAGATCAATCTTGCACCTCTCTGAAAGAGGAATCCAACAAAAATATGACCATTGTCATATGAGCAGTGCAACATGGAGTTTGGACATAGTTGCCCAAAATTAACACTACCTCTCAACTAGGGAGAACTCCATCTGTCCACAAGTGCCATCCATCATGTACCAAACCAAACATCGTGCGTCATCCCGCTGTAACTTGCTTTGCTATCTCTTTATTTCAGAACAAAAGGTGAGTCACAAAGACATCACACACAGTTGACCCGAAGTAAGCTTAGAGGTAGAAACCTCTCTCTAGAACTCAAAAGAGTCTCATACTAACCCAAAGTTAGTTAACTGACCCGAAGTTAATTTAGAGGATAAAACCTCATCATACTTGATCCCAGATCAAGGTGTTGGACACGTGCCATCCTAGACATAGAGAGTACGACAATCTCTAATGCATCCATCGGTCTTACTATGGTCTCTATCCACATTTCCCACCTCATTGGCCAAATGAGAGGTACTTCCCATGAGTCTGAACTCCATGGGTAGGATGCGTGCGGGGCACAAATCAGAGAGAGGCGAACCAACTCAATATCATAACGGTGGAGCAAAAGCACAACAAGGTTCGGCCAGTGATGCAGGAGCATGAGGCTTAGAGACAAAAGGCTTCATTAATTATTCCAAAAATCAAAAAAAAAAAATTACAAGCAAAGGTGTTAGTACCTTTAGCTGTCAGTTTACAGTTGTACTAGATTGGGTTGAACTAGTATTTAGGAAGATTGAGCAGTTTAGATTAGATTCAGCATATTTAGCTTTCAGTTGATAGATTTAGGGAAGATATATTGTAATTAGGATTTTATCTAAATTAGGAGAATTCGATCCTCAAGTGGAGGTCGACTATTATGTAAAAAAAACTATAAATGTAACCTCTGAGAAGGAGGAAATCGAATTGGGCCGTATAAGAATTGATTGAGAGGGTTTTGCCTCTGATTTCATAAAATTGCAGAGTTTATTTATCTGTTGTATACTTGGCAAGTTCCCAGAGGGTTTCATCTCTTCGAAAATTCATTGGATTCATGTTTTCTGTGAATTTAAGTAGATTAACCTCTGTGTAAAGGATTCGGAAGGAATTAAAGGAATTCTGGTTTCTTGCTTGAGATTGGGCAGTGATAATTGACCTATGTTTATTGAATTAAGAGCGGAAAGGGAGGTTTCCAAGAGGAGTTGAAGACAAAACAAAGAACTAGCGAAATCCGTGGTCAAATCTGATTGAAAAACAAAAGTTTATAGATCAAGCGGTTTTCAGAAAACCAGCCACTTGTCACACAGCTTTTGGGGTTGCGAGTGGTTTTGTCTATTTGAACGCGATCAAATAAGATTGTGACACGTCACAGTGATAAAACCGCCAGTTTCGCGTGACTTTGGGTAGATAAGTCACCGGGGCTATTTCTACGCGATAGCCGTCCGATCTTATGTGTTGGAGATCCAACGGTAGTCGCGTTGGAAGTCGCATGCAGTTTAAAAAAAGGTATGGACTCGATGGAGTTATTTCAATAGAGTTTTATTAAGGATTTTGAAGTCCGGAACCCATTTCCGAAACTTTTAAACATTGTTTAAAAGTAATTTATTATAGTTCTTAAAGTTTAAACATTCCAAAGGCTTTTAGACATAGTTTAAAAAGTGAGTTATAATGTTTCCGAAGGGTAAAGAGGACTTTTGCTTCCGCATGTCATTTTATTAAATAAATCAATCAAATTTAATTAGTTTGCTGACCGAGAGTGGAAATAAGGAATTGGAACAAATTGCTCCTAAATTATAAAACATTGTAACAAAGTTTGAGCAGCTCTCCTTAACGCCTGCACCCACACTGCCATCATTTATGGTATCAGAGTAGTCTTCAGAGCATTTTCCAGACACTGAACAAGCTTCCAAAAGTCAAAAAAAGAAATCCAACATATCTGTCAGAATTGGTAGAGGAGGTGGTAGAAGAAGAGGTAGACCAGTTGCAAATGATAAAGTACTAGAGACTATGCAACAAATTCAAGCCAGATTGGAAGCAATGGAAGCAGGACAACAGAGAGATCCTGAAGATGTCAGTGAACTTGAAGCTGAAGAAGGAGAAGAAGGAAATGTTGAGCTTACTCCTGAGTTGAGATTTTTTAAATCAGTTTTAGGATCTACATCCAAACTTAGACTTGAAGTATCAGCTTTTGCAGGAGGATTGAATCCAGAAGAGTTGATAGATTGGATCAATGAAATGAATAAATGCTTTGATTATGAAGAGATGAGTGAAGAAAAGAGAGTTAAGTTTGTTGTCACAAGGTTGAAAGGACATGCAGCACTTTGGTGGGATGGAGTGCAAGTAGAAAGAAGGAGAGTTGGTAAGCAGCCAATCAAGAATTGGAACAGAATGGTAGCAAAGTTGAGAGGTAAGTTTTTGCCTAGTGATTATCAACTTTCATTATTTAGACAAATGCAGAATCTTAGACAGAGATTAATGACAGTAAAAGAGTACACCGAAGAATTTTACAAAGTGAGCATAAGAGCAGGACAAATTCAAGATACAGCAGAGAAGATTGCCAAGTACATAAATGGCCTCAGAATGGAGATTCAAGATGAGATAAGTATATTGTCTCCTAAAACAGTAGAAAAGGCTTACCAAATGGCCTTAAAAGCTGAAGAAAAACTCATAAGAAAGCAATCTGCCAAAGGAAGAGGTACTTTCCGAGGAAGAGGAAATCAAGGTGGTGGAGGAAGATCTACAGCACCAAGAGATGGAGCTAGCAGCAGTTCACCTCAGTATGCACCCACAGAAGGTGATACAAGTGGCAGAAGGAGTCCTTATAGAGGAAGAGGAGGCAGAAACAGAGGAAGAGAAGTCAGATGTTACAGATGTAACAAATTAGGACATAGAGCCTATGAGTGTCCAGAGAATGTGGGGACAAACCAGAGAAATGCAATTGTTGCTCAGAGTGAAGAAGAAGCAGCAAAGTTGCCTGTAACAGAGAAAGAAATTGTGCCAAAGAAAGAAGAATCTTTGGTGGTTAACAAAGTTTTGTTAAAACAAACAAAGGAAGTTGTTGAACCAACACAGAGAAGACTTTGTTCAGAAGTGTGTGCAAAGTTCAAGGGAAATGCTGTCAATTGGTAATTGATAGTGGCAGTACAGATAATTTGGTCTCTACAGAGGTGATAGAGAAGTTGAAATTGAAGACAAGGGAACATCCAACACCCTACAAGGTGTCATGGCTTCAGAAGAGACATCAACTAATAGTAAAGGAACAATGTGAAATAGAATTGTAAATGGGCAGTTACAAAGATAAAATCATGTGTGATGTGATGCCTATGGATGTGTGCCATATATTGTTGGGTAGACCTTAGCAGTATGATAGAGCAACAGTACATGATGGAAAGAGAAACACTTACAAGTTTTTCAAAGATGGTATGAATCAAACATTGTTACCTATGGAAGAAGAAGATGCATCAAGTAAAAACTCTGATCCAAAGGCTTTATTGTTGAGTGGAAAAGAATACTTGCAATAGATTGAAGATGATGAGGTAAATTTTGCTTTAGTTTGCAAACCTAAGGTAGTATTTACTTCTACTAAAATTTCTGATTTGCCAATTGAAATTCAAGAAATGTTGGAGAACTATTGTGATATTATTATGGATGATTTTCTTGATGAATTACCACCTGTAAGAAGAATCAACCATCATATAGATTTGATTCCAGGATCAAATTTGCCAAACAAAGCAGCTTATAGAACGACTCCTACAGAAAATGAAGAAATCAGAAAGAAAGTACAGGATTTGATTGACAAAGGTTTGATCAGAGAAAGTTTGAGTCCTTGTGCAGTACCTACAGTATTAAGTCCAAAGAAAGATGGAGGTTGGAGAATGTGCACTGATTCAAGAGCAATTAACAAGATAACTATCAGGTATATATTTCCTTTACCTAGAATTGAAGATTTGATGGATTGTTTGAGTGGAGCAAGATATTTTTCAAAACTAGATTTGAAAAGTGGGTATCATCAAATTAGGATAAGGGAAGGAGATGAATGGAAAACGGCCTTTAAAACAAATGAGGGATTGTATGAATGGATAGTAATGCCTTTTGGTTTTTCAAATGCACCTAGTACATTTATGAGGCTTATGAATAAAGTATTGAAGGAATTTATTGGTAAATTTGCAATATTATATATGGATGATATATTAATTTACAGTAAAACAAAAGAACAACACCTAAGACATCTTAATTATGTTTTAAGGAAGTTACATCAAGAGAAGTTATTGATAAATTTAAAGAAATGTTCATTCATGAAAGAAGAATTGGTATATCTAGGTTTTGTTGTTTCTACTGAAGGATTAAAAATGGATCCAGAGAAGATAAAGGCAATTGTGGAGTGGCCTTCACCTAAAAGTGTTTTTGAGGTAAGAAGTTTTCATGGTCTTGCTAGCTTTTATAAAAAATTCATAAGGAATTTTAGTAAGATCAATGCACCTATCATTGAAACCATAAAGAATGACAAACAACCATTCAAGTGGATTGTTGACGCTGAAAGGAATTTTCAGTTTTTAAAGCAAAAGATAACTGAGAAACCTGTCTTAGTTTTGTCTGATTTTAATAAATCATTTCAAGTAAAATGTGATGCTAGTGGGGAAGCTATTGGAGCTGTATTAAGTCAAGAAGATAGACCTGTAGCATATTTCAATGAGAAGCTGAATGAGACAAGAAGGAAGTACTCTTCTTATGACAAGGAATTTTATGCAATTGTATAGTCATTGAAGAAGTGGAGACATTATTTAATGTCTAAAGAATTTGTGCTATATTTAGATAATCATGCTTTACAGTATATTATGCAACAGCCTAAATTGAATCAAAAACATACAAAATGGGTTGAATATCTTCAAAGTTTGAACTTTGTATTGAAGCATATAAGTGGTCAAGCAAACAAGGTAGCTGATGCCTTGAGTAGGAAAAGCATTCTTGTTCAAGAAAGTCAAATTCAAGTGTTAGGTTTTGATTTTCTTAAAGAACTCTATAAGACATATTTGGATTTCAAAGAAGCATTTGAAGCATGTTGTAATCCTGTTTTGATAGACAGAAGTCAGTGGTTAGATTATTTCTTGCAAAAGGGTTTATTGTTCAAAAAAAATCAGTTGTGCATACCAAACTGTTCTATGAGAGAAAATTTAATCAGGGAAAAACATAGTGGTGGACTTGCTGGACATTTTGGTGTTGATAAGACTTATGAGCAATTAAGTCATTTTTATTTTTGGCCAAAAATGAGATCTGAAGTGGAAAAGTATGTGAAGAATTGTAAAATTTGTCAATATGCAAAAGGAAAAAGTCAAAATGCAGGTTTGTACATTCCATTACCTATTCCAGACAGACCTTGGGATATGGTAAGTATGGATTTTGTTTTAGGATTGCCTAAGACACAGAGAGGGAATGATGCAATTTATGTTGTAGTTGACAGATTTTCAAAAATGGCACATTTTATTCCATGTTATAAAACCGGTGATGCTACTCATGTTGCCAATTTGTTTTTCAAGGAGATTATCAGATTACATGGGTTACCTAAAAGTATTGTCTCTGATAAAGACACCAGATTTGTTGGTCATTTTTGAAGGACATTGTGGAAGAAGCTTGGTACTAAACTAAGTTTGTGATATTCCTAATTAGCAATGGCTAATTGGAAATATCGATTTTGGTCAATTTTGCCTTATGTAGCTAAATTATAAATAAAAGTGAGTAGAGGGGGACATAACTCACTCTAAAAATAAAGTGCACTCCCTAGTGGACACAACGTTGTAACTTAAGTGAGCCAAGTGGGGGGCCAAGAGACCACGTAGAGAGAGGATGCACGTAGACCACATGGAGGGACTGCGCAGGTTGAGTTGAGCACGTGGCAAAGGGAGGCTACGTTGGAGGAGGTGGGCCTTAGGGTTTGAGAGAGGCCAACGCTATAAAGAAAGGAGAGCCTCCTCATTTTGGTCATTCAATGTTTATGATATTGAGTTGGTCATTTCGACTTCTTGAGCACGCTGGTTGTTTAGCTAGTCTGCAGCACTGTTTAGTGCACCGAGTGTCTCCGTTTGGAGATCTCATCCTCAGCCCCAGGGGACTTTGAGTGCCTGCTCGGGTGAGGTAGTCCCATCAGTATTTTGCAGGAGGATTTGTGTTTGGCTTTTGTGGAGGAGCAGTGCATTCATAGACTGCGCAGTCTTGAGAGGGAGGATGCAGTCCATTTCTTGGGAGCTCCAGATTGGGTTTCTTTGGAGGTTTCGAGCTTTGAGATTGAGCAAGGGGCCAGCCCTTGCCTATTGGAAGATTTTGGCAGAGTTTGAGGCAGTATTTTGGTGGATTCCCTTCAGTGTCAGCGCAGAGCCTTGGAGAATAGCGTAGATCCTCAAGGGGGTGATTTTCAGAGGTTGTCCATTCCAGAAACGCTCTCTGGGCTTTTCTGGGTTTGGTGACTAGAGGCTGATTCCAGAGTTTCAGCTTATTCCGAGTAGGGGGGTAGCCCCAAATACTCATCTTGTTCCAGCAGTAGCAGCTACACGGCAGTTTTCCAGCAACTTGGATGCAGATCAGAGAGCAACCATTCCATCAGCATTCTGAGAGTATTTCTTCACTTGCCTTGCGCAAGTTTAAGTGCCATCACTCTGATCACCTATTGTATTCACTTATAATTCTCAGCATAATAAAATGGCTTAGCATTTTCTCTACATTTCTTGAATATCTATTACATGTTCTATATATATGCCATTATATGCTTGCACTACTGTTATTTTTCTCCTCGAGCATTCCAGTTACTATACCACTTGGTGTGTTTTCTCCATACTCTTAGACAGAGTCTGGAAAGGGCCAGATAGCCTCCAGATCTCACCCTCTTTTCAGAGGTGAAATATCTAGTAAATGCCCTCCCAGTCCATCTCTGGTTGGAGTTTGCTTGTGTTTTAGAGATATCCCTGAAAGGGGATATCAACCAAAGATGGACTGGGAGGGCATTTACCAGATATTTCACCTCTGAAAAGAGGGTGAGATCTGGAGGCTATCTGGCCCTTTCCAGACTCTAAGAGTATGGGGAAAACACACCAAATGGTATAGTAACTGGAATGCTCGAGGAGAAAAATAACAGTAGTGCAAGCATACAATGGCATTATATAGAACGTGTAACAGATACTCAAGAAATGCAGAGAAAATGCTAAGCCATTTTATTATGCTAAGAAATATAAGTGAGTACAATAGGTGATCAGAGTGATGGCACCTAGACTTGCGCAAGACAAGTGAAGAAATACTCTCAGAATGCTGATGGAATGGCTGCTCTCTGATCTGCGTCCAAGCTGCTGGAAAACCGCCGTGTAGCTGCTACTGCTGGAACAAGATGAGTATTTGGGGCTGCTCCCCTACTCAGAATAAGCTGAAACTCTGGAATCAGCCTCTACTCACCAAACCCAGAAAAGCCCGGAGAGCATTTTTGGAATGGACAACCTCCGAAAATCACCCCCTTGAGGATCTACGCTATCCTCCAAGGCTCTGCGCTGACACTGAAGGGAATCCACCAAAATATTGCCTCAAAATCTTCCAACAGACAAGGGCTGGCCCCTTGCTCAATCTCAAAGCTCGAAACCTCCAAAGAAACCCAATCCGGAGCTCCCAAGAAATGGAATGCATCCTCCCTCTCAAGAATACGCAGTCTATGAATGCACTACTCCTCCAGAAAAGCCAAACACCAATCCTCCTGCAAAATAATGATGGGACTACCTCACCCGAGAAGGCACTCGAAGTCCCCCAGGGCTGAGGGTGAGATCTTCGAACGGAGACACTCGGTGCACTAAACAGTGTTGCAGACTAGCTAAACAACCAGCGTGCTCAAGAAGTCGAAATGAACAACTCAATATCATAAACATTGAATGACCAAAATGAGGAGGCTCTCCTCTCTTTATAGCGTTGGCCTCTCTTAAACCCTAAGGCCCAGCTCCTCCAACGTAGCCTCCCTTTGCCACGTGCTCAACTCAACCTACGCAGTCCCTCCATGTGGTCTACGTGGTCTCTTGCCCCCCCCCCCCCCTTGGCTCACTTAAGTTACAACATTGTGTCTACTAGGGAGTGCATTTTATTTTTAGAGTGAATTATGTCCCCCTCTACTCACTTTTATTTATAATTTAGCTACATAAGGAAAAATTGACCAAAATTGATATTTCCAATTAGCCATTGCTAATTGGAAATATTACAAAGTTTCAGCTCAGTTTATCACCCTCAGACTGAAGTAGTGAACAGGAGTTTGGGTAATCTTTTGAGAAGTCTTGCAGGAGAACATCCTAAACAGTGGGATCATTTTTTACCACAGGCAGAGTATGCATATAATGATTCACCTAACAGAAGTATAGGACAGAGTCCATTCCATATAGTTTATGGAATGCACCCAAGAGGAGTATCTGAATTGAGGAACTTGGGAAAAGCATAAATGAGAAGTGCTAAAGGAGAGGAGTTTGCTTCAGAAATTCAAGCAATACATGAACAGGTAAAGCAGCAGCATCAAGTACAAAAACAGAGCAGATTTGAGAAAAAGAGAAGTTAATTTTGAAGTTGGTTATTTGGTTTTAGCACACTTGAGAAAAGAAAGATTTCCAAAGAGGGAATATAACAAATTAAAATTCAAAAAGATAGGACCACGCAGCATATTGAGAAAGTTTTCTACAAATGCTTATGAAATTGAATTACCTTCTGATATTGGAATATCTCCAATACTCAATGTTGTTGATTTGTACAGATATGAAGATAGTGGCACAAATGACAAACCAAAAGACAGAGAAAAGATTAACTGGGTAAAACAGTTACCCACAGCAAATACATTACAGCTAGAGAGGATCTTAGACAAGAAAGTGTTTAAGAAGACCAGAGGGTAGGAATATTTTCAATATTTGATCAAATGGAAGGATCAGCCAATTGAGGATGCTACCTGGGTGACAGAAACCATGCTACAGAAATTGGGCAGTTCTATAGAGGAGCTCATGGACAGGAGCCCATGAATATTTTTGTCCTCAGGAGTCTGATGCAGGAGCATGAGGCTTAGAGACAGAAGGCTTCATTAATTATTCCAAAAATCCAAAAAAAAATTACAAGCAAAAGTGTTAGTACCTTTAGCTGTCAGTTTACAGTTGTACTAGATAGGGTTGAACTAGTATTTAGGAAGATTGAGCAGTTTAGATTAGATTCAGCATATTTAGCTTTCAGTTGATAGATTTAGGGAAGATATATTGTAATTAGGATTTTATCTAAATTAGGAGAATACGATCCTCAAGTGGAGGTCGACTGTTATGTAAAAAAAACTATAAATGTAACCTCTGAGAAGGAGGAAATCGAATTGGGCCGTATAAGAATTGATTGAGAGGGTTTTGCCTCTGATTTAATAAAATTGCAGAGTTTATTTATCTGTTGTATACTTGGCCAGTTCCCGGAGGATTTCATCTCTTCGAAAATTCATTGGATTCATGTTTTCTGTGTAGAATTTAAGTAGATTAACCTCTGTGTAAAGGATTCAGAAGGAATTTTGGTTTCTTGCTTGAGATCGAGCAGTGCTAATTGACCTATGTTTATTGAGTTAAGAGTGGAAAGGGAGGTTTCCAAGAGGAGTTGAAGACAAAACAAAGAACCAGCAAAATCCGTGGTCAAATGCGATTGAAAAACAAAAGTTTATAGATCAAGCGGTTTTCAGAAAACTAGCCACTGTTGTCGCACAACTTTTGGGGTTGCGAGTGGTTTTGTCTATTTGAACGCGATCAAATAAGATTGTGACATGTCACAGTGATAAAACCACCAGTTTCGCGTGACTTTGGGTTGATAAGTCACTGGGGCTATTTCTTCACGATAGCTGTCCGATCTTATGTGTTGGAGATCCAAAGGTAGTCGCGTTGGAAGTTGCATGCAGTTTAAAAAAAGGTATAGACCCGATGGAGTTATTTCAATAGAGTTTTATTAAGGATTTTGAAGTCCGGAACCCATTTCCAAAACTTTTAAACATTGTTTAAAAGTAATTTATTATATTTCCGAAAGTTTAAACATTCCGAAGGATTTTAGACATAGTTTAAAAAGTGAGTTATAATGTTTCCGAAGGGTAAAGGGGACTTTTGCTTCCGCATGTCATTTTATTAAATAAATCAATCAAATTTAATTAGTTTGATGACTGAGAGTGGAAATAAGGAATTGGAACAAATTCCTCCTAAATTAGAAAACATTGTAACAAAGTTTGAGCAGCTCTCCTTGACGCCTGCACCCACACTGCCATCAGCCAGCCTAGCCTCGTATGTGTGTATAGCTCCAAGAAGCTATGCCCAAGTGCCCTGGAGCTCCTAGAGCTCATAGTCCAACTCAAGCAGGACCCTTAGAATAGGGTCTTTCCACGATTCCAAGCTTCTCACAGAAGGTTAGGAACTTGACCTTCTCCAGGGGCTTCATGATAATATCCACGACCTGCTAGTCAGTTTCTATATGATCGAGCCTTACGGTGCCTCACTGTACCATATCCCGAATAAAGTGGTACCTGATATCAATATGCTTGGATCAGTTGTGGAACATGAGATTCTCAGAAAGAGGAATCTCACTCTGGTTATCACAAAGGATAACGGTGGTATCTAGCACATGCCCGAACAACTCACTGAAGAGCTTTCGCAACCAAACACCTTCACAATAGGCCATACTCGTTGCAATGTATTCGGCCTTAGCGGTGCTCAAAGCCACCGACTTTTGCTTCCTGCTCATCCAAGATATCGAAGCAGAACCCAAGGTGAAGCAACATCTAGATGTGCTCTTGCGATCCACCACACTGCCAGCCCAATCGGCATCAGTATATCCATGGAGTCTCAAACTCCCGACAGTGTATTTCCCATGGTTGACTATGCCCCGAAGATATCTCAACAAATTCTTGGAACCAATCCAGTGAATGTGATGAGGTTCAACCATATGTTGACTCAAAGTGTTCACTGCAAAACATACGTCTAGACGGGAGTTCACTAAGAACATTAGGGCCCCCATGAGTTGTCGATACTTGGTAGGATTTGCTAGCATGGGCCTAGTAGCGTTTCCACTCAACTTCTTAAAGTAGAGTTCCATCAATGTCGACACAAACTTACAATCCACCGTACCAAATCTCTCCAGCAACTTCACAACATATTTTCCTTGAGAAAGTAAAATCTCGCCTGGCCTCTACTAGACCTCCAAGCCAAGGAAGTAGTGCATCAATCCTAGGTATTTCATCTCAAACTCGGAAGCTATCTCCCTCTTACACTGATGAATGAGAGGGTCAGCACCTGTCAAGAGGAGATCGTCCACATAGAGAACCAAAATGAGAGGCCTTTCTCTATCAACCTTAAAATAAAGGCTTGGATAAGCATTACTTCGAGTGAAGCCCAACTTCATCAAGTAGCTATCTATCTTCTCGTACCAAGCCCTAGGGACTTGCTTCAACCCATAGAGGGCTTTCTTCAACCTGCATACATGGGTGTCTCTATCTCGAACTTCGAACCCCAGAGGTTGCTCCACATACACCTCTTCCTTTATAGATCCATGCAGAAAAACGGTCTTCACATCCATATGATGTAGACTCCATCCTTGCATAGCAGCAAGGGCAATAATAGATCGGATGGTGGTATAGCGGACCACAGGTGCAAATATATCATCATAATCTATGCCTTCTTTTTGAGATAAGCCTCAGGCAATGAATCTTGCCTTGTACTTTTCAACACTTCCATCAGATCCATGCTTGATCTTATAGAGCCATTTCGAGGTGACAACAGATTTGTCCTCCGGTCTTGGGACCACTTTCCAGACATCATTCTTTATAATGGACTCATATTCTTCGTGCATAGCATCCTTCCAAACTTGATGCTTTACGGATTCTTCAAATGTTCCAAGCTCAGATTGTACTATCGTACTCATGGCTACTAGATACCCTTGGTATCTCTTCAGCTTCTTGCTTTCACGGAATGCCCCCCCTGGGCAATATGTCTCTCGTTATCTTCGAGAGTATCCCTAACCCATGAGGGTCTTCTCTTATTTGGAGGTGGATCAATGGGATCCATAGGTCCTTCAACATCGGGCATCAGGTCACCCTTCGGCTCTTCCAACTTCCCTACATCTTCATCTTCTTTGTCTTCCTTGGAGCTAGGAAGATTTCTTACTTTCTTAAGGGCAACATCTTCATCGAAGGTGAGATCGTGGCATATCTCCACTTCTCTTTGACTGGGCACATAGATTCTATATGCCTTCGAAGTTTCACTGTAGCCCACAAACATTCCCTTCTTTCTAGAAGCATCCAGCTTGCTTCTCTTTTCTTTCGGCACAGGAAAGTAAACAGGATAACCAAAAACTCTAAAATGAGAAACATCAGGTTTCTTACCAGAGAAGACTTCTTCGGGAGTTTTGCAGTCCAGAGCGGAATGTGGGCATCTATTTTGAACATACACAACAGTGTTCGCAGCTTCTCCCCATAGAAACTTCAGAAGACCTTGGTCACATAGCATGGCGCGGGCAGCTTCCACAATGGTCCTGTTATTTCTTTCAACAACACCATTTTGCTCAGGAGTGTACGCAGTTGTGGTCTCCCTCTTAATGCCAGCTTCTCTACAAAAGTCATTAAACTCATTTGACTCATACTCGGTCCCATTGTCGGTCCTCAAAACTTTGATTTTCTTCTCGGTTTGATTTTCCACCAAGGCCTTGAAGGTACGGAACCATTTGAATGCCATGCCCTTCTTCAAAAAAAATATATCTAGGTCTTGCGAGAGAAGTCATGTAATAGGAACATCCTCCGAAGGATGTCACAGGCAGCATACCAGATAAGTCATAATGTATCAACTGCAAGATATCTGTTGTCTTTGTGACACTTGAGGGGAATGGTCCCCTTGTATGCTTCCCTTTGGCACAACCCTGACATATACCTTCATGATCATCTCTCAATTCGGGCATCCCTGTCACCACCTTCCTTGCTTCAGCAAGGGCTTTGTAATGAAGGGGTGCAAACCTCCGGTGCCATAACTATGTTTGAAGAGTTGTATCACATGTCATAGCCCCCAATGGACTTCCTCCAACCTGGTAGTGTATCTAAAACCAACAGAAAGAGCTTCCTTGAAGTTCTTCTTCCAAATAAGTACCTTTCCATCAATGAATGCCACCTCGAACCCTTTGTCTTCCATTTCGGAAATGGACACAAGGTTCTTCTTCAAATTAGGTACATACAACACATCTTGTAATCGAATGACTTGACCTTGAGATAAATGGAGTGTCACAGTCCCTGTCCCTTTCACGAGATAGGTGGCATTATCTCCAAGGATAATTTCCAGATTGTTGAGATTTTGTGTATTTGGGGTATCATCAGTTGCGCTCTAGGTCCCAAATTTTGTGGAGGGACTAGAATACACCTGATCTATAAGACCCATAAATGGATTTGAGAAATTTCAAGGTGTGTTGAAGTTATTCAAATAATTAATTATTTTTAATGGATTTCCTAAGTCTAACTTACGAAAATAAAATAATTAAAGTGAATTAATTAACACGTGCTAAAATTGTCTTAAGTCACATGGATCAAGCAGTCTTTTAATCTCAGCCGTCGATGGATGATTTAATCCTGGCCGTTGAAGGGTTCAACGAAAAAGCATAAGAGAAAGGCTTGAGGGTCAGTTGAAGACACAATTTTTGTAGAACTAAGGTATAGATCTGGAATTCTAGGGTGGGTTTGCTAAGAATTTCCGGAGGAATTTCCTATAGTGAGGGGTAGTATTGGCTGTGGGAATGATCTGATTCCAAGATCCAAGAGACAGCAAGAGGCAAGAGGAGCAGCTCAAGGACAGCGCAGAGAAGCAGAGCAGCAACTACGCAGGTGCTGCACAGCTGCTACGCAAGACAATGCAGAGGCATTGGGAGGCTTCAGAAATCACGCAGAGGAGCTTTTAGGGCCAGCGTGAGGCTGTGAGACCCTTCCAGGGGTGACGTAGTCCCTTCTGGTGCAACGTAGTGGCATTTGAGGCTAGCAGGGTTGACGCTGAGGCTTCAAGGGTAGCGCCGAGGGTTTTTAGGGTCAGATCCGAGCTGAGTCCTGTAAATCCCGTTTGAGGGTGTGGATCAGTCTAATATTTGGCACTAGATCTTTAGGTTAGCTGTAGATTTTATATATTTTATTCTCTGTTGGGTTTTCCAAGGTTGGAACCCAGATTTGTTGTACTCAGAACCACTTAATAATAAAACCCTCATATCTGCTGAACTGGTTTTCCCTCTTTGGGTTTTTTCGGGGACTTATGTCCAAAAATCCATGTGTCACTTTGTTGCATGAATAGTGAATTATTCAGTAAATGATCTGCATGTGTAGGTTGTAGTTGTGTTTATTTTCAATACTTTCTGAAAATAACTTGTATAAATTAAATCAAGTAGGAAGAAACAAACCAATACACTGCAGTAGAATTTTCACATGTTATCAGAGCGATAGCAGATCAAGCTTAATCTCCAACAAATCGGCTGAAGGAATATTTTTTCTGCGGGGTGGCAGAAGAAGCAGCAGATCTGGAAAGGGAATCTTGACAGCAAGGGAAAGTAGATCCAGGAGACAGCACTAAAGCTGCAAAAGGCCTCTGGGCTTACGCAGACCCTTCCCAAGGCAGCTTAAGGACTGCGTCACGCAGTCTGGGGTTACGCAGTCCACTTCTGAGCCATGCTAGGACTGCGCTGGGCCAGCCAGGAGGACATTGTCCAATCACTTCTCTTGTTGCAGAAGAATCCAGCCAAGTTCTGGAAGCAGTGCTTCAGATCTTCAATAGTGCTGGTGGGGTAGAGATTCTGTCGGTGCGGAATTGTGCCTAGCTAAGGCAACAAAGGCGGGAGGAAGACAGTTATTCAGCAGATCTGAGATTCGATTAGGAGGATCGGAGAATATTGTCCGTTTGAAATTTGGTGGAAGATTTCCAGGAGTGAAGTCAGTTTATTCAAATCTGAGCAAAGATGGCTCGATATGGACCGAGGGATCAAGACAAATTGGATGGCATGTCCAACTATGTCATTTGGAAGGCGAGAATCCTCTCAGTGCTGGATTAGTATGGTCTCAAAGATCACGCAGAGCAGACACTTGTTGTACCAACTGATGCAGATCCACTCAAGAAATATGAAGAAAATCAAGCACGGACAAAACGGTTGATCATAAACGGAGTCAAGGACCACGTGATTCCGCATATTGCTGATAAGAAAACAACAAATGCTATGTCGAAGGCTTTGGAGGTGATGTACCAAGGAGGCTCTGTGCAAAGAAGAATGCTTCTTAAGAATCAGGTGTGGATGTTCCAAATGGTGAAGGGCGAAGAGATAGATCCATTTCTCTTCAGACTTCAAGCTATCCGTGACCAGCTGATTGACATGGGTGCTACTCCAGATGAAGGCCTCCTGGTGAGGACGACCCTAAATGTTGTCTCTGAAGAATGGGAAACGTTTGTCTAGAGCATTCTGGGAAGGGCAGCGTTACCATCATGGGCAGATATGTGGACTATTCTTCGCCAAGAGGAGATCAGGAGGATTACCAAGAAACAGTCTATCAATGGAGGAAGCGGATCAGCCAAAGTGAAGAAAGAAGAGGAGGAGGATGCAGCCCTTGCATCAAGGGAAAAGAAGCAAGAGAAGAAGAAGAAGGACCTATCCAAGGTCTGGTGCTTTAACTGTGGTGATCTTGGCCATTTCGCCAGCAGTTGTCCTAAGAAGAAGGAGAAAGGAGCTTTTGATTCCAAGGTTGCAGCAGCAAATCAGGATGGCTCTGATGACGATGCAGCCATGAGTGCTCATGCACCTCGAAAGAAGAGGTGGGTTGCAATGGATATATAGAGTATCCATATTTGGTGGCGGGATCCATGAGTCAGCCCTACTCTTGGATCACATACGAGCTACGGGAGCCTTAAGATGGTAGCGGGATGAGTCGGGAGATGGTTGCAGATGACCACATTGAAGAGCAAGAGGGAGCTAAAGAGCTAAAGGGTGAGCAGTGTGATGCAGAGGCAGCGACAGCGTGGAGGCAACAGCGCAGAGAGGCTGATGGGACTTCAGCAGCGCAGAGAAGCTAGGCTCACGCAGTGCAGTGTTGCAGCATGACAGTGTCTCCAAGGGGACAACGTGATTCAACATCCAGGGAGCTTCAGTGGTAGAGGACAACTTGACTTGTCTGTCAAACAATTGGGCAGAGTCTTTCAGTTGCTTACTTCTCAGCAACTGAGTTGCAGTGCAGCAGTTAGCAATGGCAATGCTATGGGCAGCATGATGCAGCAATTTGAGAGGGAGCTGCAGTACAGATGTGGCAATGTCAGTGGCAGTGGCATGGGGAGCAGTACAGAGAGCAGCAGTGCAGTGGATGGAGGGCAGCAGGCCAAGCATCAGCAACACAAACCAAGTAGTCAAGATCTTGTAATGTATGGTGTGATGTATTGCTAGAGCACACTTATGAAGCTAAGAGGGAGTGTTGAGATTTTGTGTATTTGGGGTAGCATCAACTGTGCTCTAGGTCCCAAATTTTGTGGAGGGACTAGAATACACCTAATCTACAAGACCCAGAAATGGATTTGAGAAATTTCGAGTTGTGTTGAAGTTATTCAAATAATTAATTATTTTTAATGGATTTCCTAAGTCTAACTTAGGAAAATAAAATAATTAAAGTTAATTAATTAACACATGTGCTGAAATTGTCTTAAGTCGCATGGATCAAGCAGTATTTTAATCTCATCCGTTGATGGATGATTTAATTTTGGTCGTTGAAGGGTTCAACGAAAAAGTATACGAGAAAGGCTTGAGGGTCAGTTGAAGAGACACAATTTTTGTAGAACTAAGGAATAGATCTGGAATTCTAGGGCGGGTTTGCTAACAATTTCCGAAGGAATTTCCTGCAGTGAGGGGTAGTATTGGCTGAGGGAATGATCTAATTCCAAGAGCCAAGAAACAGCAAGAGGCAAGAGGAGCAACTCAAGGACAGCGCAGAGCAGCGGCTACGCAGGTGTTGCGCAGCCGCTACGTAGGACAGCGCAGAAGCACTGGGAGGCTTCAGAAATCACGCAGAGGGGCTTTTAGGGCTAGCGTGAGGTTGTGAGACCCTTCCAGGGATGACGCAATCCCTTCTAGTGCAGCGCAATGGCATTTGAGGCTAGCAGGGCTGACGCTGAGGCTTCAAGGGCAGCGCTGAGGGTTTCTAGGGTCAGATCCGGGCTGAGTCCTGTAAATCCCGTTTGAGGGTGTGGATTAGTCAAATATTTGGCACTAGATCTTCAGGTTAGCTGCAGATTTTATATCTTTTATTCTCTGTCGGATTTTCCAAGGTTGGAACCCAGATTTGTTGTACTCAAAACTACTTAATAATAAAACCCTCATATCTGCTGAACTGGTTTTCTCGCTTTGGGTTTTTCCGGGGACTTATGTCCAAAAATCCATGTGTCACTTTCTTGCATGAGTGAATTATTCAGTGAATGATCCGCATGTGTAGACTATAGCTGTGTTTATTTTCAGTATTTTCTGAATCTAATTTCTGAAAATAACTTGTATAAATTAAATCAAATAGGAGGAAACAAACCAATACACTGGAGTAGAATTTTCACACAGATTAGTATCCTTCTCAACCAAATCAAAAAGGGCTTCTTGAAGAAATTTCTGAATCTTTACAATTTATGTAGAAATTATTACTGTTAATCTGGTTATGCTCCTCCTACTTATGCAAGTTATTAACTGAATAAATTCGAGTTAAAATCGAAGCAAAACACATAACAGATCTCTACCAATCTAGATCTCAAACAAGTTCATGCACACATTGACAAAGTGACAGTTATTTCTAGACAAATACTCCTCAGAAAAACCCAATGCGGGAAAACCGGTCTCTAGCTGCTGGAGGGTCTTATTATTAAGAATATTTCTAAATACACAAATCTGGGTTCCAGATCTGGAAATCCCGACAGAGAAAATACTATATCTACAGCTCACTGGCTGATCTAGGGCCAAAATAATGACTAATCCACACCCTCAAATGGGATTTACAGAACTCAGCGAAGATTAGGGCCTAGAAACCCTAGCGCTGCCCCTGAAATCCTCTGTGTCAGCCTCTGAAGTCCTCCAAACCCTCATCGCTGCTTCGGAAGAGACTGCGTTACCCCAGACTGGGTGACAGTCACTACGTTGCCCCTGAAGGGTCTCTGTGTAACCCCAGAGGGTTTCTTGCTGAAAATCACGCTGTCCTTGGAGGGACTGCATTGTCCTTGCTGCTATTGCTGCTCTCCTCTTCTACGTTGTCCTTGAGTTGATCTCTGCCTCTTGTGTATTCTAGACCCTGGGATCAAATCATCCCCTTGGCCTAAATTCCCTTCTCTGCGGCTGAAACACTTCTGAGTATTCTTAGCAAACCCTGCCCTAGAATCTCATCTTAGCTTTAGTGCTCTGCCTCTATCTGTCTTAACAAATGAACCCAACCCTTTCCTTTATACTTTTCTTGTTGACAAATCAACGGCCATGATCAAATCTTGAATCAATGGCTAAGATTAAAAGAAAGCTTGATCCGTGTGACTTAAGACAATTTCATCACATGTTTAATTAAATTCACTTTAATTATTTAAGTTCCCTAAGTTTTAATTTTGAAAATACATTAAAATAATTAATTAATTTAATATCTCCTAAACTAGATGAAATTTCCCAAATCAATTTTTAGATCTTGTAGATCAAGTGCACTTTAGTCCTTCCTCAAAATTTGGGACCTAGAGCACAACTGATGCTATCCAAAATACACAAAATCTCAACACTCCCTCTTAGCATCAAAGGTGTGCTCTAGCAATACATCACACTATGCATTACATGACTTTTAGTACTAGTTCTGTGCTGTTGAAGCTTGGCCTGCTGTCACTCAACTCTGCATTGTTGCTGCTATTCTCCACTGCTGCCCATGACTCTGCCACTGCCACTACAACCTCTGTACTGCAGCTCCCTCTCAATATGTTGCATCTGTGCTGCTCATAGCACTACCACTGTTGATCTGCTGCACTGCAACTTCAATTGTTGAGAGAAACAACTGAATTTCCTGCCCAATCTTTGACAAACAAGTCTGATGGGTTGCATCCTCATCACTGAAGCTCCATAAGCTATAGATCTGTGTTGGTATCTAAAGAACGATGCACAACTACGGCTCTGCCTGCGTAATTAGACTCCCTCTGAACTATTGAAGTCACATCAGCCCCTTGTGCTGAAATCTATCACGTTGTTGCTGCATTGCGCTGTCCTTTTGAAGCGTTTTGTGTTGTTGCAGCTCTGCACTACGTAAGCAGCACTACTCTGTGTTGCTGAAGTCACATCAGCCTCTTCGTTGCTACTGCTTCTACATTGTTGTTTCTTTGCTCTGCGCTGCTCCTCCCAGTCTTCAGATCTGCCTCTGCCTCTGCCTCATCTGTGATCTATGCACCCACTGCTCCACTTGTCCTGTTACTGTCATAAGGCTGTTGTAGCTCGCTTATGATCCAAAAGATGAGTTGCTCAAGGATCCCGCCTCTCCTCCATGTAGCTCCTCTACATGTCCATGTCACCCCACCTCCGTGGTTCATGAACACTCGTGGTTGCATCATCTTCTGACCCATCATCTACCACAACTGCTTTGGAAGAAAATGCTTCCTTGTCCTTTTTCTTCTAAGCACAATGGCTGGAAAAATGTCCCATTTCACCACACTGGAAGCACTTGATCTTTGAGAGATCCTTCTTCTTCTTTGGTTGCTTCTTCGATGCCAAGGCTACATCTTCCTCATCTTCCTTTTTCACTTTGCTCAATCCTGGGCTGTGTTGCCTCTTGGTGAATCTGCAGAGTCCTTCTTGACGCAGAATTGACCACAAGTTGTCCCAATCTGGGAGGTCTACTCTGCCCAAGATACTTTGGACAAAGGTTTCCCACTCATCCGTGACTGCATTGAGGGCAGTCCTGACTATCACAGCATCATCCACCGTTGCACCCGTTGCAGTCAGTTGATCCCTAATTAACTGCAATCTGAAGAGAAAATGTTCCATGTCTTCTCCCTTGGTCATCATGAATGACCTCATCTGAGTCTCCAACAACATTTTTCTTTGGACAGATTTTCCCTCATATAGGGAAGTCAAGGCCTTCCACATCTTGTTAGTTGTCTTCTTCTCAGCTACGTGTGGTACAATATGGTCCTTGATACCATCCATTATCAGTCGCTTAGCATGCCCAGCAGCTTCCTTATGCTTCCGAAGGAGATCCGGATCTGTCAGTGAGGCCAGAGTTTGCTCTGCATGGTCTCTTAGATTGTACGCCTCAAGGACTATCAGGATCCTTGCCTTCCAAACTGAAAAGTTTGAGAGGCCATCCAGCCTATCCTGATCACGCAGTCCATGAGGAGCCATCTACTCAGAAGCTGTCGAAACTTCCTCTTCTCTTTGCTAGAGAAATGGATCTAAGGCCTTTGGTGAATCAGGCACCTTTTGCTCCCTCTGACAACTAATTTCCCTCCTTGGAAATCTACCAAATCAACTATGATTCAGCTTCTTCTTTGATCCTCTGATCAAACTGCAAGTTTCCTTTGGCTAGAAACTCTCTGAGAAGTTGATCTCCTCCTGCTCTTTGTCACTTATGCTAAAGCTAAAAATCTGAAAACTTCAGAAATTTAACCCCACTGGCTCTTCTGAATTTCTGCAGACAGGTTCAGATTTGAATCACACTGGTTGGCTTCAGACCAATCCAGCATTGTTTCTGAGTTGCCTCTACACAGTAATTGCATGGGCTTGCTAGGACACAGCGTTGGACAGCGTCACCCTTCCCTCTGCTTGAATCTGCCTCTTAAAACTGCATTGTCCCTTCAAATTTGTGTTTCTGCTGCTTCCTGTAGCTAGAACCTTCAGTCTCTTCAACCAGTGACCCTCCTAGATCTGCGATTGCTCTGATACCATGTAGAAATTTTTGAATCTTTACACTTTATGCAGAAATTATTACTGTTAATCTGGTTATGCTCCTCCTACTTATGCAAGTTATTAACTGAATAAATTCAAGTTAAAATCAAAGTAAAACACATAACAAATCTCTACCAATGCAGATCTAGAACAAGTTCATGCACACGTTGACAAAGTGACAGTTATTTCTGGACAAATAGTCCCTGGAAAAACCCAATGTGGGAAAACCGGTCTCTAGCTGCTGGAGGGTCTTATTATTAAGAATATTTCTGAATACACAAATCTGGGTTCCAGATCTAGAAATCCCGACAGAGAAAATACTAGATCTATAGCTCATGGCTGATCTAGGGCCAAAATAATGACTGATCCACACCCTCAAACGGGATTTACAAAACTCAACCAAGATTAAGGCCTAGAAACCCCAGCACTGCCCCTGAAAGCCTTTGCATCAGCCTTTGAAGTCCTCCAAACCCTCAGCGCTGCTCCGGAAGAGACTGCGTTATCCCAGACTGGGTGACGCAGTCACTACGCTGCCCCTGAAGGGACTCTGTGTAACCCCAGAGGGTTTCCTGCTGAAAATCACGCTGTCCTTGGAGGGACTGTGCTGTCCTTGCTGCTGTTGCTGCTCTCCTCTTCTACGTTGGCCTTGAGCTGATCTCTGCCTCTAGACCCCGGGATCAGATCATCCCCTTGGCCTAAATTCCCCTTTCTGCAGCTGAAACACTTCTGAGTATTCTTAGCAAACCCTACTCTAGAATCTCAGCTTAGCTTCAGTGCTCTGCCTCTATGTGTCTTTACAAATGACCCCAATCCTTTCCTTTATACTTTTCTCATTGAAAAATCAACGACCATGATCAGATCTTGAATCAATGGCTAAGATTAAAAGAAAGCTTGATCTGTGTGACTTAGACAATTTCATCATATGTTTAATTAAATTCACTTTAATTATTTAAGTTCCCTAAGTTTTAACTTAGAAAATACATTAAAATAATTAATTAATTTAATATCTCCTAAACCAGATAAAATTTCCCAAATCAATTTTTGGGTCTTGTAGATCAAGTGTACTCTAGTCCTTCCTCAAAATTTGGGACCTAGAGCACAACTGATGCTACCCCAACTACACAAAATCTCAATACTTCTTTATAACCAGTGAGGTGCCTTGAAGCACCACTATCAATTAACCAGACATCCAGGGTGTCGGGTGGAGATGCAGCAGAGAGGGCAGATACAAGAATAAAATCATTTCTCTTATTATCAACAACATTAAGCTCATCATACCTGGAATTTCTTGACCTCTTGAAAGTTTGCCCAATTCCATTACGATTAGAGGGAGCCTTCCTTTTCCCTTGGAACCTGTTGTTCCTGACATTCCTTCTCGAGTTGTTGTTGTCATCCCTGGGATAGTCCCTTCTATTAGGGCACTCTCTTGCATAGTGACCAGTCTTGTCACAAGTGTAACATCTTCCCTTCCTTCCTTTCGGCCCCGCTCTACCATGGTATTGATTTCTCGGGCCACCATGGTTCTTCTTCTTTGCATGAGCGGCAAAGGCAGTAGGGTCACTTCCATTACCATTAGAGGCATACTCCATCATTCTTGTTTCCTCTTGAGTGCATCTCGTCAATATTTCATCAAAATCAGGAATCACATTATTATTGAGAATAGTGGTATTGAATACATGCCAATCACGGGGGAGACCTCCAAGTGCAATAAGAACCATCTCTCGATCAAATATTGCTTCCCCAATAGCTAGGAGGTTATTCCTGATTTCAGTGAGCCTCATAAAATAGGATTGAATAGATTCATCCTTACCCTTCTTGATATTCTTCAATTGATTCTTGAAGAAGAGGATTTTATTAGCATTGCTAGCCCTGAACATGCTCACCAACTTATCATACATCTCCTTAGATGTCTTCAACTCAGAAATGTAAGCAACCAAGTGCTTATGAATAGAATCCCGGATAATCATCTTTGCTTTGATTTCCCCTTTTCTATACTTCGTCTTCGTGGCAACAACTGCATTTGATGGAGGCTCTTGAATATTCCCCTGTACATAGTGCATGACATCTTGATCTTCTAGCGCCAAATCCAAGGACATCTTCCATGCATGATAATCAGACTTATCAGTCAATTTATCATCAGCCTTGAAACCCTTGTAGGTTGAGGAGGCCGTTTGTCCTTGATAGGATTTCTTCCTTCAGAGATAGCTTCTAACACCAGCTTGGACTCTTGGACTTTGTCTTCACCTCAGCTCTGATACCATGTTAAATTTAGATAACCATGGTGTTCTATGCTTGATGCACTTTTACTTCAATCTTTCTTAGGCCCAATACAAAATAGAAATCACATAAACTTGAAAGTAAAATGTTGATAGAACACAATAATAGATCAATAGAAGACAAGCCAAATATAGATCAGATTTACAATTCCTTTTGTCCAGCAAAGATATGAGATATTGTGGCGTTACAACGGTCAGCAGAATGCTTCAACCAGCAAAGTCTTTCTCGGTCAGCTAGCTCTTTCATGTGTCACACCCATAGCTCTCAAAGACAACTCATCACAAGTCAACGCAAGTCAAACTAGGGACAGCGCAGAAAAGTCAATGCAACAAACTAAGGCTTCGGTTAAACAACCCAGAATTCCTCGATTTTAGTGCTCAGCTGTACGGCCTCCTAAAATCAAAATTTTTCCAGCAGATTGAGGTCAAACGACCAAGACTTGACCACGGTCAACGCTAGTCAACGCTACAGCAGAAATGCCCTAAACAGATCAGCGCAGAAAACAACAGCTTCGCTCCACACCTGTGAGGGAAAAAGGCCTCCAAAGGCTATCGAACCAATTAGATCACAATGAGAGAATGTGTGATGAGATGATGAGAAAATGACCTCCAAGTCTCTCCAATTTATATTCATCAATGAAGGTGTGTGACACATCTCTTAGGCATGTGGGATAAATTTGGCCGCCTTTGCACATGTGGAAAATAAATTCAAAATCAATGTTCTGCTCATCCAATCAAGATGATCTTTCGATCAATCTTGCACCTCTCCGAAAGAGGAATCCAACAAAAATATGACCATCGTCATATGAACAATGCAACATGGAGTTGGACCTAGTTGCCCAAAATTAACAGAACCCTCTAGCTTTCGGGAGGCAGCTCAGAATAAAGTGTGGGTAGATGCCATGGTGTTGGATTATAGCTCCA
This sequence comes from Pinus albicaulis, assembly GCA_034641835.2. NCBI lineage: Eukaryota > Viridiplantae > Streptophyta > Pinopsida > Pinales > Pinaceae > Pinus > Pinus albicaulis. The sequence goes on along the minus strand of CM076569.1, from coordinate 242,489,751 downwards.
TCATGACAGATGATGTATGGGAAGTAATCCCTAGACCTCGGGACAGATCAGTTGTAGGATCGAGGTGGATCTACAAGATCAAGTATGATGCAGACGGCAGCATAGAAAAGTTCAAAGCCAGATTTGTGGCTAAGGGGTATGCAATGAAAGAAGGGATCGACTATGAAGAAACCTTCACCCCTGTAGCTCGGTACACTTCTATCAGGTTCGTCATCTCTCTTGCAGCATAGATGGGATGGGAGATTCACCAGATGGATGTGAAGACAACATTCTTGAACGGAGTGATAGAACAGCCAGAGGGCTTTGAGACACATGAGCAAAAGACTCATGTATGCAGGCTTAAGAAAGCCTTGTACAAGCTGAAACAAGCCCCCAGAGCATGGTATGGGAAAATTGATAGCTACCTGCAGAAAATGGGATTCGTCAAGAGTGATGCAGATCCCAATCTCTGCTATCTGGGAGTAGGGGATGAGCCGTTAATCTTGGTATTATATGTAGATGATATGTTCCTGACTGGATCATCTAAGCTCATCGAAGACTGCAAGAAGAATCTTGCTACCGAATTCGACATGAAGGATCTAGGTCAGATGCACTATTTTCTTGGTTTAGAGATCCGACAGCAGAAGGGAGAAATTTTCCTTGGTCAAGGAAGATACACTACAAAGATCCTGAAGAGGTTTCAAATGGAGGACTGTAGGCCCATGGCTACGCTAATGATTACAAACTGGAAGAAGATAGACACGTCCGAGGATGATGAAGCTGATCCCACCTTGTATAGGCAGCTCATTGGATCATTGATGTACCTGGTCAACACTAGGCCAGACATATGTTATGCAGTGAACACCCTCAGTCAGTTCATGGTTGAACCAAGGAGGACTCATTGGGCAACAACCAAACATGTTCTTAGATATTTGAATGGAACAGACGAGTATGGATTGAAGTACACTAAAGTTAGTGAAATCCAGTTGAGTGAGTTCCCAGATGCAGATTGGGCAGGTAACACAGTAGATCGGAAAAGTACTAGTGGGTATTGTTTCAGTCTCAGATCAAGAATGACTTCCTGGTGCAGTAGGAAACAGAAGTCCATAGCACTAAGCTTAGTTGAGGCATAGTATATGGTAGCAAGCACAGCTTCGTGCGAGGCCATATGGCTTCGTAAACTGCTCCTAAACTTACTCAAGAAGAGGATGGAACCAACCGAAATTATGTGTGATAATCAAAGTTGCGTCAAGCTCTCTGAGAATCATGTGTTTCATGATTGGTCAAAGCACATTGACATCAGGTGCAACTTCATTAGAGACTATGTCCAACGAAGAGTTGTACAGTTGAGGTACACTCCTACAGGAGAATAGGTGGCAAATATCCTCACCAAGGCTCTGAATAAGGTTAAGTTTACCTACTTTAGAGAGAATATGGGGATGGTCGAGAACCCTTCCAATAGAGGACGGGGTGGACTTTAGCATCAGAGGGAGTTGCAATACAAATGAGGCAGTGGCAGAGATAGTGTCATAGGCAGCAATACAGAGGGCAGCAGCCAGGACATCAGCAGCGCAACAAGTGCTTTAGAATCAGAGCAATACAGTCGGTACCTTGCTTGAACACTTTCCTTGCTAAGAGGGAGTGTTGATTTTATAGCATCGGGAAGTGTTCCAAGAGGCTTGGACAGCAGTATTCCAAGGAACCCAGAAATCGTTTGTGGAAATTCCACTCGGATCTTGCTTTATTAAAATAATTAATTATTTTAAAGTGATCCCTAAGTCTAAACTTAGGGAAATTAAATAATTAAAGGTATTAATAAAGCAGAGTGTGAATCTTCTAGAAAACGAAGATCAAGTCATCTTTTAATCTGAGCCATTGATTAAGGACATAATCTGGGCCGTTGATTCATCAGCGTGAAGACTATAAGATAAGGTTTGAGGGTCACTTGGAAAATAAGCCAGGCACATTCTCAGTATCTGAAGGATATCGATTCTGAAGTAAGAGAATTCCATTTCAGTGGGTGAATCTGTAGAGGCGGGGTTGCAGAGACAGAAGGAGGAGGGAGAAATCAGCAGATAAGGGGAAGCAGAAGGACGAAGGGGAGGTAGCACTGAGCAGCAACACTAGCCCTCCACGCAGACTTATGCAGTCCAGGGAGGGACTGCGCAGAGGGGCTACACAGACTGATGCAGAGGGTGCAGGAGGTCATCCCGTGTGTCGGGAATTCTTCCGGGTTGTCCGGAAAATTCAAATCAGGGGTATGATATTTAATTATGCTCGTCAGGACTTCTGTAAATAATCTTTTCACTGCTAAAGATAAATACAAACCCTCATCTACTGCACCGGTTTTCCCACATTGTGTTTTTCCGGGGACAATTGTCCAAAAATGACTGTGTTCATGTGGTTGTTTCTATTGTGCTATATGTGTTATTTCTGTTCTTCTGCTTTTGATTAGAGTGAAGTACTGCAACTGTGTTTATTTCAAAATTTACTGAAGCATTTGTAAATAACTTATCAAATAAGTAGGCAAAATAAATCAATTACTGCAGTAATAATTTTCAGAGTGAAAATTTCACAGGATGTGTTTCCAAATGATATGGGTTTGGACAATAGTGTTGAGTTGGCATTGGCCAACTTGGATCTTAATGAACCAATGCTAGAGCTTGTCACTTTTGATGATGGTGATCCTCTTGAGGGATCATCCTCCACGCCAATAGATGCAAAGATTAGATTGGATATAGAGGAGGAGGATGGAGGAGAGAGCAATGGTGGTAGTTATGTTGATGAGCTATAGCCTATGAGATTCTTCCATCCTGATCTATGGTTCCAGTAGCTACCCTGTTTTATATTTACTATTTTCCATTGGCATTCCCAACTATGGTAGCAATGACTCAGTGAGTTGGGACTTAGTATCTATGTAATACATTTTGATTTTGATGACTTAATGAGAAAACTGTAGTTGATGGTTTTAATTTCTTGTGTTCGTCAATTTATCGTCATTGACGTAGTAGTAAGTACTAGTTGTATCATTGATGATTGTATGCATAATCTATGATTGAATTTGTATCATCATCATGTAAATGTTCTAGTTTCTAAATTGAATCTTTGTCCATATTTCATTTTTTGTGCGTAATTCACTAATTTGTTATATTTTTTATTTTTTGGATATTTGTGTCATGTTCTGGGGGTTGCCATGTCATGTGTTGGATACTCATATTTTTGTGTCCTCCATGTCCCGTGTCATCTAACTCAGGTTATTACACAACTACTTTTAGATGTTATGTAGGCTCTAGAGTCACTTTCAATTGTTGGAGTTGCAGAACTAGAGCAAATCCTCATAGAGTGTTTGCTATTTTGCACCATTAGGGATCAGACCTGTTATTGTTACTGCATCTTACTGAATACTTTATATTCTCTGTAACTTTTTTTCTCTTGTATGTGTGGCATATAAAACATGAATGCATGACATTCTTAAGAGGGACTCTAAATCCATTATAGATTCTTATGTCTTAGTTAGTTGAAAATTCCTCCTTCACTTTTGCAAATGATTTGAGGTACTTTACAGTTTAAATGGGATCAAATCTGGGTACCTAATGGTATATGTTCTCCTTTCAAAGTTAGTTGTGCATGAATCTCAATTAATCAGGGATGTATCAAGGAAACACAGGCCTTTTGCAAAATTGCATTGTCTCCAATTCACCAAAATGTTGCTCTGATTTTTGTGCATATGTTGCAGGCTTTATTATATCGGTTATCTGGAGATTACAATCCTTTGCATTCTGACCCCATCATTGCAAATCTAGCCGGGTTAGTACTGTTACAGTTGAGAAACTAATGAATTAATAGTCAGGCTGCTGGAATTTGCTAATGATTTATCTATTTCAAGAATTTAGTACATTCATTCAAAATTCAGTGATTATATTTGTTGTCCAAAGGACGGTTATTGCATCTGTACTCATAATACAATTCTGCCTGAGATAATGTAATAATGGAAGATTGAGAATGTAAAATTCCTTCTTGCAACTGAATAAGTTCTTAATCATGCAGCAAGTTTGGGTACAATACAGTGTTTGTAATGCTAATTCTTAACTAAAACAAATCCAAAGTTACATGACCCTTGTGTGTGGATTGGAATTGGCAGAAGATTATGGTGCAGGTATGGCCAATGTTATCAGAACCGAACCATTGATCGAACCGGTCAGAATCAGACCAGAACAGTAAAAATCCGGATCAAAAAACCAGTAAACTGAAAACACATAAAATATTCAAATTTTGCAGAAAAAAATATATTCATGTGCCTCTATATGAATCCAAACCATTTATACACAAATAAGAAAAAAAAATCATTTATATAGCACGTAAGGGTGCACATAACCAAAATAGCGCTAAGTGCAATCCATCTCTAAACCAAAAGACATCAACAAAGTTACAAACAGGCTTTAGATGGCCTCTAGCATCCAAAAGAAATCGTGCTACAACAAATATCTACATATCATCGAAATCATGGCCTATATTGGGATCTTTATCATTAATATCACCGTTTAAGCACTAAAATATGATAGAAAAAGCTTAGCATGTCAAGTCAAGATTTTGTTTGAGTGATGGGTACATTTTTAGTAGAGCCATGATAGAGGAGTTCAACAATCAATGCCACTAACATCCAGGTACATATAGGGCTTGGTGCTCTTGATTAAATGTCAGTTCCATACCCTCATACATGACAAAATCCAATGAAATCCTGAAAACTATTAAGTCTGCGGATTTTGATTGGGATCTAAATTTCTACTTTCTCCATATAAAATCCAATGAGGTCGGAACCACTATCAAACATCCTCAGTCAATTAATGATAACGTTAAAAATTTAAGTGTTACTATAAGGATTTAACATTACCATTAATTGCATAGCATTAGTAGGGCAATATGGTCAAATAGTAGGCTTCCCCACTTATATTTATTGTTTTTAATTTTTTTTTAATTGCATTTAAAGGGTCCTTGGTAACATTGTACGAAACTGGCCAGCTCAATACCGCACCGGCCTTTTAAGGCCCATGACACCTGTTCGGACTGGTTTTCCCTGGAAAACGGTTGGACCGACTGGTGCAGTCCAGTTCTGAGAACACTGGGTGTGGCAACTTCCCTCAAATTAGGATTTGGGTAGCATCCCAATGTTAATTTTTTTGGTAAACATATGTTTAGATTTTACATTGAAAAAGAAGAAAGTTTTGGAAAAAACATTTGACTTAGAGAATTCACTTGTTTCAGACTCCATAACTCATACTGTAATACTTCATAGTCCAACTTTATATGGTGTGCAGTATACATCAATGATCGTTTAGAAATGTTTCAGTGTTCAGATTTCATATACATATTCAGAATTGGCATTCATCATTCATATAGATTTCTGGTGTATTGCTGCTAGTGCTGGTATAACAGGTTCTCTAGATTTGTGATGTGTTTCTGTTAGTGCTTAGTGCTAATGCAACAGTGTTTGTAAAATGTGGTGTATTGCAATTCAGTGCTAATGTAACAGAGTTTGTAAAATGTGTGGCTTATTGCAACTTATTGTTCAGTGCTGGGTTACTGGTGTATTTTTGACAGTTGCAGTCTCTGATCTGAATTCTCTGCTGGTGGATTGCTTCTAAATTTATAATTTCTCTGTAGGTGTGACATGCCACTTGTGGTACTGGTAGCGGTATCTGAATCCTTCTTGTTGTAGATAAGTGACAGACTGTTGGTTAATGACTAAAACATAAAACATAGCTTGAAATCAGTGCTGCTGCTCACTGATGTGTGATATTAATATAGCTCTTATTGAACCTAGCTTGAAGGTAACATAAAACAAACATTGTAGATGACAAAGCCTGCTGGCTTGCTACCAGCTTACCATTAAACTATGCAGTTAACACTAAATACAGTGAACAATGAGTACAACCTACCATGAAACAAAGCATGCTGGTGATGATTTGTATTAACATTAAATTCCACTGTGTTGGTGTGATCTCCTTCCAAAAACCATGGCCAAATATGCTCCTGCAGGCTGCACTTTTCTACTGTGTCCTCAATGTGTCTCAATCATAGTTGTGTTCATAGTTGTCTTACTTGGTTCCTTGGCTCACTCTCAAATCACACTTTTCACTATAAAAAATGAAAGCTTTAGTTTTCAGTGTATTTTTATGACCTAAAATGGATCTACATAGTTATCATATGACTTTATTGATGGTCTATAATTTTCAAATATAGAATTTAAGACCTAGAAAGCTGGTCGCGATCAGATCCTAAAACTATGTATTGATGTACTTGAAAGATAAATCTTTCAGTTCAGGTTCAAAGAAGCAAAGTTTTGGGTTCTCATATCCTGAGGACATATCAATGTTATCAGAACTGAACTGAACTGGTCAACCCCCCGAATGGGGAACTGGTCTGTAACCAGATTGGTACTAGAAAAAACCCAGACCCAAAAGTACATAAAATATTTTACTTTTAAATGAAAACATATATATTCATTTGCATCCATATGAATCCTAACCATTTATACACAATATGCAAAATTTCTCTTATATAACAAGAGTGCATATAACCAAAATAACACCTAATGCAATACATCTCTTAACCAAGAATACATCAATAAAGATATAAACGTTGCAAAAGGATTGACCTGATCTTTTAGCCTTAATATTTATTGATGTTGATTTGGAGTTGCTGAAGCTCGGGGCTTAATATATATGAGATCCTGAATGGTCAAGTAATCTACATGCTTGTACTTGTTCCCCCCTAACTTACCAAGATTTGGATACGAATATGGATACTGATACAGATTTGGATCCAGATTCGCTAGTTTTTTTTAAATCTAGGATCCGGAAATGGCAAGGATATGTCAAGTACAAAAAATATAATAATATTAATATTAGACACATAATTAAAATTGAAGTACATAAAAAATTAAAAATTAATTTAATTTAAAGAAGGAAGGGAATCCATTAATTAATTATCATCTAAGGGAATTGTTGCCCAACAATAGTGCTGAAACGGGGATCGTTGAAGATACTATTTTGAGTTTTATTTTTCGAGATTCCAAACACACAAATTAGGTCATCTAGTCTGCGGGGTAGAGAGAGGTAAAGATGGAAAGAGGAGAGGGAAGACATGAGCGGGTGGTAGTGAGGAGGGAGGGTGGTAGGTCTCTTCCCCTCCATGCATATATAGTTATACTATTCTTAATAAATTTTTGGCTTGACGTATCAAAATGTTAAAATGCACTCCTCAATTACTTCTCTATAACCTTTTTTGGGTCTTAAGCATTTAAAAAAAATTATATTATGCATCGGTATAGAGTGAGACCTACAAATTGTTTGATAACTTTAAGAACCTTTTACTAATAGAAGTCCTAGCAATTTCAAAGATATATTGGCTATCATAATTTTATAAAATATATAAAGTTGAAATTGTAAATTTGAAGAAAGTGATTCAGGTATTCTCTACAATTCTAAAATTTTGTAGCAGAATTCTATTGCTTACGTTCTCAAAATTAACATCGATGGGAATATTTGCATGAAAAAACAAATACTATAAGTAAAATTCAAATTTCTCATAGTTATACTCAACTTTTGTAAGTAAAATTATATATCGATACATTTTTACATATAAGTAAAATTCAAATTTCTCATATCTATATTCAACTTTTGTAAGTAAAATTATATATCGATACATTTTTATATATATTAAAGTTAAATCATTTTCATACATTTTTTGTTTTTACAATATATTCAAGTTCATGTTTAATTATCCCTCCAAATTAACAAATTGTTATTTTTTAAGTTTCCATTCATAAAACACTATCATTAGTCTACACCCACACCTATATTTTAAGATTATCAGGACAAAACTAAATTTAAAATTATATATATATATATATATATATATATATCATTTTAAATATTAAATTAATAAATCAAAATTGAGAAAAATATATATTTTAAAATTCAATATATAAGTCAAAACTAAATTAAAAATAATAAACAATATAATTTAAAAAATACATATATATTCAAAGAGCACAAAAATGCCAATATTCTAAAGAGGACAGAAATGACAATCTCATCATATTCATAATGTAAGAATGAAAACCAATATGGATTTGATGGTATAAACTTATTATGCAAATGCAGTTATGATCTCTTTGCAAACTTCCAAAATGTCCTCCCCTTTGTCGATCATCACTATTTGTCCCCATTCAATACCCTTTCTGTAATTGCAATATACATTGACATTATTGTGCACTTTGTAATCCCTAAACAACCTAAAGTGTTTTGTCCATAAAAATATATGTAGGCTTCTTCCACCTTTGCAAAGGAAGCTTCCGTACTCGGGATCAAGGTCACCATAATCACAATTATCCTCTTTTAATGTTACACGAATGCAAGTTTCGACAAGATTGCTTATGAAGCATAGCATTATACCACTTAGTATATGGAAATTTTTTAACTTAACATGAGACCCAAATGTGATTCCCGCATACACCGTCTCTAAGCCAAAAAAAAAAACCTAAAACAAATGTCTACAAAGTAAAAACCGCATTGCAAAAATCTTGAAATCCGGAAAAGGTACACGAGATCCGTTTCCAGCCAACATAGATGCGCCACATGTCGGCTCTTGGACGTATTTAAGCGGATCTGGATCTAGATCAGATCTATGGATCCGTGGATCCTGGGCCCCAAAGGGTTAGCTCCGGTAACTTAGGTTCCCCCTTGTGGAATCATTTCAAACCATGGTTGCTTGGGAGTGGGAGCGAAAGCGGAAAGCAGGAGTGGGGAGCGACATTTTCAAAAGCTCCCATGTCGGGAGTGATTTTTACATAATATATATTTTTATATATTTTGATGCATATATGTCAACAAAAGGATGTAGAATGATGAATTAGTGATAATAAACATAAAAACATGGATTAAACCATATAACATCATTCATCTAGTAGTTGTAATCTTCATCAACCACAGGTCCACGAATTACAAGTTCTCATTTATATAGCATGTAAGGGTGCACATAACCAAAATAGCATCAAGTGCAATCCATATTTGAACCGAAAATGCATCAACAAATAGACTTTAGATAGCCTCTAGCATCCAAAAAAATCATGTTACAACAAATACCTACATATCATCAAAATCATTGCCTATCTTGGGATCTTTGTCATTAATATCATCCTCTAAGCATTAAAATAAGATAGAAAAAAATGTAGCATGTCAATTCAAGATTTTGTTAGATAAGATAAGATAATTATATTTATGTCCAACTAATGACCACAAAGTAGGTCAAAGGGACTGTTGAGTACAATGATGTCCATACTGCAGGAGAACCAAATTGTCTCCTATAAAGATACAATGCATGAATATAAAAGGTACAATGTAGGAACATAAAAACACAATGTATGGAATGCCCTGGTGGAGAAGATCCAGGAGCTAATCGGTCTGAGGATCAAACCCATCTCTCTTGACATCCGAGGCTGAAAGAACACTGGAGAAACTCCACAAAGTCTATTGGCTCGATGAAGGGCTAGTGGAAAGTGCAGATTATCTGCTAGATCGTTGCCTAGGGGAGTTCGCACATTGTTGAGGTCTGGAGGACCTTATCTGTCTCCCAAGAACGGATCTGAGACGGATTTGTTGTTGAAATCTAGTGTGGCAGGGTGAGGTTCCACGGATCCTCACTGATCTAGAGCATGGATATGAACTGGTATCAATCGGTCTCTTGGTGCCCCTGTCTTAAGGTAGTACCCTGAAAAATGTCGTGATCCTCTGTGTGGGGTCTGGTCTGATGGGAGGTTGAAGAATATGCACTCGAAACCTAAGAGCCTCCTGCATATATAGTGCCAAACATCTCTGATCAGGATACCTGAAAAAGTTGGCAAGGGTCTGAGAATCTATGAACAAGCAATGGAACCTTCCTCTAATCTCATAGTAGACAGGGCATCCAAAAATGAAGTGTGCCATGGTCTCCAAATCCTGTAAATGACATACCTGGCAGATTTTGTCTGGTCTATCAATCTGGTGGTTTGTCTCTATGCGAAATCTATGAGAGCCTACTCTGAACTGGCCTAGAGGAAAGTGAAGAGCATGCATCCAATGGTGAAACGTGTACTGGGGTCGAACAATGAGCCTGTCTCTCAACTCCAAGAAGTGCTCAGCATAGAAGGCAATATTTGGGTGCAACCCTCCCAGAGGATTGACCTAGGTGGCCTAGACGAACTGCCTGTAGATGTCCTCCCTGATGATCTTGTTCAGCCTTGTCTAGTAGGTAAAAGGTGACTAGGAGCATCTAAGGAATATCAGAAAGGAGGGAGACAATCCAACTGAATTCCCATTGATTCTAAGACATCTGAAACTCCTCTAAACCAACATCTAGCCCAGCCCGAGGGAGTAGAACGAGCAATAGTCTCAGAAGAGAAATATGCCAAGTAAGGATACCGATCCCTACTCTGTATCGAGTCTGCAAAGCCTCGAACATGATGCAAGAATGAGACCAAACTGAAGACCATCTCAAGCCGAAAGGGCTGAGCTCCTAACCCTGCAAGGATGATGTGTTGAGGTACTGTCTGTTTGCATCTAATGATGTGGCAGAGAAGAAGAGCCTGGACTCTCTCAGTTAAAGCCCAATTAAAGATGGTCCCCAAATATCTGAGCCATATAGAACAGTGGGACAAACCAGGGTGTCCATGAGGCTCATCTTGGACGAGATGTCTTGGAAGTGATGTCGAAAGCACTGTCTCTCGAAAAGGGCTAAGGATCCATATCCTTTGTTAATCTAACGCTGAAGCGATGGTCGCAAACTGAAGCGGGGACCTGAGAATGGCACCCCCAGGTAAGTGTACGTGCTAGTGATCTCAACCTCCTCCCCTCTGAATAGGAAGTGAAGGTCCGAAGTTTTCTTCACCCCATTGAAGATCATAACCTTGGTTTTACCCAGGTTGACCATCAACTGTCAAAGATCGCAAAACAGAGCCAAGGCATCTAGTTGCCTCTGTAATCCTTCTAGAGATGAGGAGAGGAGGTCCACGTCGTCAACAAAGAGTAGAATAGATATCAGAACCTAGTGAAAAAGGCAGCCATCAATGTCCTGGATATGCTCATGTAGAAATGCCTCCAACTCATCAATATAGATCCCAAACAGGGTAGGGGACAGTGGACAACCCTACTTAACCCCAATAGTGCTTCGGATAAAATCAAACATCCCATGAGCCATGCAAAGACGACCAAGGATGAAGTCATATAGGCGCGTAATAGCTGTCAATAAGGTCGTCGAGATGCAAATATCTCTGAGTCTCTGGAGTAAGGCTTCTCTCATAACAGAGTCAAAAGATTTCCGAAAATCTACGAAATAACAGTAGACTTTCGAAGAGCGGTGTCGTGCCTCCTCAATCACAGCGCGAAGGGTGAAGATGTGGTCAATGGTCTGATTGTTGATAATTTAGAGGGTTGGTGATTAATTCAAATTCTCTTCTTGATAATTACTTGTGAGCTTATTTGAGTTACTTATGTCTTCTCTTCTTTAGCTTATTTAGTCTTTCATCAAGTCAATTATCAAAATACATGAGACACAAAATTAGGCTCCTAGTTCCAAGGCAAAACCTCTCCCTCTTGGAGAGGAAAACCCATAAGGAATTCTTCTTATAGATCTTCAAATGACAAGTACCATGACCAAGACTCAAACCATTGACCTAGGAATGCCTCCAATACCTTTTCAAAGCTTCTTTGTATGCTCACAACGATGATCCTTCTCTTTTGCACCAATTTGCACTGACCTGCACCACCATTAGAGAACTTGGTCTCTAATTATATCTTCCTTGATTTAGTATTTGGTTATAAACATACTTCTTCTTATTTCATGTTCACTTGAGATATATTGCTTTCCTTGTGTGTACTAAAGATAGGAAGGTAAATCATAGATTTACCTTCCTTCTATTCTTATACTATTAAATCAGAGTTCAGCCTTTTAACTTCGATGCTTCTTATCTCACTGAATCATCTGCACTTCTTATCTCACTTAGATAGCAGGTGTATACATTACTAGATTGACAGATCCGCACTTCTTATCTCACAGATCCGCATTTACTGCCTCAAAACGATCCTTGAAACAAATTTGCACCTTATGCTTGATGACTGCCCTTTTTAACTTGCACTTTATTCAGACTTTATCCAGCTGTAGGATCTTAGATATATCCGCATTGAACTCTGTCTTTTAACGCGCACTTTAATCCTTTCTAAAATTTGAATTTGATGAATTCTGTAAAGAGCATGGAATCAAAAGAGAACTCTCTACTGCTAGGACACCCAAGCAAATTGGAGTAGTTGAAAGAAGGAACCGAACCATTCAAGAAATAACAAGGACAATGCTACTAGCAGCTGATTTGCAACCAAAATTTTGGAGAGAAGCAGTTGGGATGGAAGTTTATACCTTAAATCGAACTCAACTAAGACCAAATAAGGAAAAAACTCCTTATGAATTATGGAAAGGAAGACCTGCTTTAGTAAAATATTTCAGGATTTTTGGAAGCAAATGCTTCACAAAAATAAACGATGAATCACCAGGAAAATTTGATTCTAGGGTTGACGAAGGAATATTTCTTGGATACTCCACAAGAAGCAAAGCTTACAAATGTTACAACAATCATCTACGGAGAATAGTGGAAAGCATTGATGTGAAGATTGATGAAGGCCTTCCAGAAAAGAGAATTGAAGATCATGAAGTTGAGCCTTTCCTTGAGGAAACTGAAGAAGAAGAACCTGAAAAAGAAGAGGAGGATGGAGAACCTCAAAGTGAGCCTTCACAAACTCCTAAGATCAAATTTATTCAAAAACATTATCCGGAAGAGTAGGTTATCAAGAATATAGATGAAGGAATTCAAACTCGAAGAAGGATGACAAACACTCCAAGAAAAGATGATGTTGCTCTATTATCTTTAATAGAACCTAAAAAAATTTCTCAAATAAGCAAAGATCCTTATTGGATAAAGGCCATGGAAGAAGAAATGTCTCAAATCGAAAAGAATGAGACCTGGGAGCTGGTACCTCACCCAAAAGATAAAAACATAATTGGAACAAAATGGGTATTCAAAAACGAAATGAATGAGGATGGACAAATAATCAGAAATAAAGCCAAACTTGTCTGCAAGGGATACTCGCCAATTGAAGGAATTGACTTCGAAGAAACCTTTGCACCAGTAGCTCAATTGGAAGCCATAAGAATGTTTTTGGCATTTACTTGCTCAAAAGGATTTAATGTTTATCAAATGGATGTAAAATCAACATTCCTGAATGGAGATCTCAAGGAAGAAGTTTACATGGAGCAATCAGAAGGATTTGATCTTGCCGAATGGAAGGACTTTGTATGCAAGCTAAAAAAGGCCTTGTATGGATTAAAACAAGCCCCTAGAGCATGGTATGCAAAGTTGGATCACTATCTGCTACAAGAACGTTTCAAAAAGGGAGTAGCATGTAACAATATCTACATGAAGATGGACAAGGAAAAACTTTTGATCACTCTTGTATACATTGATGATATAATCTTTGCTAGCAATGATGATGAGATGAGCCATGAATTTGCTCTAAATATGTCCAAAATATTCTAAATGTCAATGATTGGTGAGTTGTCTTACTTTCTTGGGCTACAAATATCTCAAACCTTTGCAGGCATGTTTATATCTCAAGCAAAATATCTTAAAGACATGCTCAAAATATATGGGATGGAAGATTGTTCACCAATGAGCACACCGATGACCACAGATTGTAAATTAAGTAAAGATGATGATACCCCTTTCATAGATGCAACTCTTTACAGGTCAATAACTGGAGCTCTCCTATACTTAACTACTACAAGACCAGATATTATGCAAGCAGTAGGAATGGTAGCAAGATTTCAGTCAAGTCCTAAACAATCCCATCTAGCAGCTGTGAAGAGAATTCTCAGATATCTGAAGGGAACGACTGATTTTGGTCTTTGGTATCCTAAGAGTTCAACTCTTATTGTGACAGCTTACTCTAATGTTGATTGGGTCAAAAGCATGGATGATCGAAAAAGTATCAGTGGAAATGCATTCTTTATGGGAGATTGTCTTGTATCTTGGCTCAGCAAAAAGCAATCATCTATATCTCTTTCTACAGCTAAAGCCGAATATATAGTTGTTGCTGATTGTTGTACACAAATTCTATGGATGAAGGAAGCCTTGAAGGATGTCAACATAGAAACTAAGTAACCAATTACTATTTTTTTTTATAACACTAGTGCCATCAGTCTTTCAAAAAATCCGGTGATGCACTCAAAGACCAAACATATTCCAGTCAAATACCATTTTCTCCAAAAACAAATTGTTGAACAAAATATTAAGTTGGAATACATCAATACAAAAGAACAAATTGCAGATATCTTTACAAAACCCCTTCCACGAGAAGCATTTGAGTATCTTCGCCAAAAGATGGGGGTCATTGCTCTTGCATCACATTAAATCAAGCAACATCTCAGGAGGAACAACATGATAGGGGGAGCACATTGGCACCCCATTGACATTGATGTCAAAGGGGGAGAGAAGAAAAATATTTCCATCCAATGGCAAAGGGGGAGATTGTTAATCCAAGTTGTCATTGATGGAAATAGGATGAATGAATGAAAGATGATGGAAGACTACATGAAGACATATATAACTATGGCATGATGAAGAATCAAACCATAAAGAATCCCAAGACATTCTGTCCTACCTCCATTTCTGCACAAATAAATGACCAGTCACATTAAGGATTATATTTCTCTATCTTGGAGGCAGAATTTTTCTATGAGACCTTCTCCATCCTCTAGAGTATAATTTTAGCTTTCTAATGAGCCCTCACTTGCCTCCTAACTCCAAATAGTTTATCAGAACTCAAATTTTTAAGATAGAAAATCATATATGTTACCCAAGTCGACCTATGCCCAGTTATGCTAGTCGGCCTCACTTCCAAAAGCTGTCTGTTCATTTGTATGACAAATTCGTATAAAAAGGAGTTTCGGTCTTCTAGTTTGGACAGAGCAGTTCGGTGAAAAAGATCTCAGAGCATAAGATACAGTTCACATCTCGTGAACTAAGGGAGGACAAAAAGGAGAGTTGTTTTGGGTTAAGAAAATTATATGTGAGATATAATATCTGTAAAACCTCAGACATGTGACAAGGAAGGGCTTAGATCTGTTCATAAACTCAAGTTAAAAGGTCGAATCTATTGCATCAACTACAAGACTTCTTTATGGCTCGGATCTTGTAATTTAAGACATGTCGCAACACTAAAGCTCGGACCTAGTGGATAAGATCTGTGTCATTTATAAGTATGAAACTGAGGCAAGAATATAGGACTGTAATTAACCCTGTCCTGTAGCCAATTACAGCTCAAATATGTGACTGTAATAACACATAATTCCGACCTAAAACCTAAATTCAGACCTTGGCATAAGAGTCTCAGTACAGTGGGTTGATTGGAGTTAATCTTGGCGCAGAAATTACAATCGCATATGATCTCAGTATTGTCATCTTGTGGAGGAGATAGCTACAGCACAAAGAGGGTGTCTCATATCATTATACCTTCAGACTTGTGACTGTTGTTGACATGTGAAGGACATTCTTGTGGAGGAGATAGATACAACACCAAGAAGAACATTCAGTTTAACACTTTATAGGTTCAGTAATTCAGTTACTATGATGGCATCATCAAGCCTACTGTGAGGACATATGCAGTCAATGATGGAGACATATATTGGACAGTCAAGCACAGTCTTGGAGCTGATTGATTGAACAGTGAAGAACTTTATTGAAAACACTCATGTAAATACATCACATTTAAAGAAGTCTAAAGGATTGGTGTCCTTGGGGTAGGAGCCCCTAAACACAACGTTGGTGCCTTGAGAATATAGGGTCAAAGCCCTAGAGGTCGGAGCCTCATCAAAGTCCAAGTTGGTGCTTGGCAACAGGCTGGTGCCTGATTCATTGAAGGGTTGGTGCCCTCACACATCTATTGTACTCAATTATT
The DNA here is from genome assembly GCA_034641835.2 of Pinus albicaulis. NCBI lineage: Eukaryota > Viridiplantae > Streptophyta > Pinopsida > Pinales > Pinaceae > Pinus > Pinus albicaulis. The sequence continues at coordinate 242,473,732 of CM076569.1, read as the reverse complement.
TGAAAAAGGATTGAAGTTCTTATTAATCCTTAATAATAATATTATTATACCCCTCTTTGTTTTTAATTGTGAAGAATCTAACTGGAAAAAATTAACAATTGAAAAGAAATATTGATTCACCCCCCTCTCAGTATTTCCAACAATTGGTATCAGAGCCAGCTTCTTCATTATCATCCTAACAGCTGGAAGAAGGATTCTTAGGCACAATGAAGAACATAGAAGCAACAAGGAAGCTGCCTATCTTTGATGGAACAAATTTTGGTTTTTGGAAAAAAGAGGATGTCCTACTATCTAATGTCTCTTCATCTTGAAGTATGGCACTTTGTTTTGGATGGGTACAAAGCTTCCTCTGGTCTCCAACTGATCCAGAAAAAAGAAAATCCTACATTGCTAATGCCAAAGCTTTAAATTCCATCACTAGTGGAATTACCGATTCCGAATTCACGAAAGTCATGAATTGTGACTCAGCCAAAGAAGTATGGGATAAGTCAGTTTCCCTGTATGATGGGGACTCCTAAGTTAAGAAGGCAAAGCTTCAAACCTATAGAAGACAATTCAGGAGTCTGGAAATGGATGATGAAGAAGATATTGCATCATACTTTCTCTGAGTAGCTGAAGTGGTTAACTCTCTTAAAGGGTTAGGAGAAAATATTGAAGAAAGCACCATTGTTCAAAAAATCCTGAGATCGCTTCCTGACAAATTTGACTCCAAAGTAAGTGCCATAGAAGAAATGAAGGACCTAGATACTCTCAAGATGGATGAACTTCATGGAATTCTCATTTCCTATGAGATGAGGAAAGGAAGTCCAAATTTCAAAGAAGCAACATTCAAAGCCTCAAAATCAACAAAAAAAGGAAAAGGATGGAATTGCAGCAGCGATGAATCTGATGCTGAAATCGAATTAGCTCAATTTGTATAAAGACTTAAGAAGGGATCTAAGCTAAAAGGTAAGTACCCTCTTAATTGTTTCAAATGTGGAAGAATAGGTAATTACGCTGCAAAATGTCCTCATAAACATGATAGTGATGATGAAGAGGACTCTAAAAGGATGATGTACAAAAAGAAAGGGTTTAATAAGAAGAAATTCTTCTCCAAACAAGATGATTCTGATGAAGATGAATTTGTAGTCATCAAAAATAAATCAACTAGAAATATGCATCATCAAAAAGAAAGTGATGATGAATCAGATGAGGAAAGTAACTATGTTGGAAGCAAAGAAACGTTATTCATGGCATTTACAAATGATGATGATTCAGAACTAGAAGATGAAGGAAACATGGATAGATTACTAATGAGTGCCATTGAAGAAAATGAGAATCAACGAAAGAAGATAATTTCTCTCAAAGTAGAAAAAGAGGAAGCAAAAATAAGGGAAGACTTCTTGAACAATAAGCTAAAAGAGAAGGATGATATCTGTGAAAAACGTGAAGCCGAAATAATATATCTAAGAAAGGAATTGGAGCAAGTCAAAAGGAGTTGGCAAAGCTCTCAAGCACTTGATAACATTCTTAATACTCAAAAACCTCAACATGACAAATTTGGAATTGGTTTCAAAGGAGAATCATCAAGTACAAAGAATAATGCAAGGAGTTATACCGACATACTCTCTTGCCATCCAAAAGAAGAAAACTCATCTCTTCAAGAACAAAGGCCCCTCTCAAAACCAAGAATTGAAGAAAGAGCAACTCTAAGGAAGAATGTTGATTCAAGTTATGGCTATTACAACAGGTACCAAACTATTTTTCTTGTGTATTGTTACTATTGTAAAAACTTTGGGCATCAAGCTAAGCATTGCAAGGCTCATAAGAATGAAGCACCAAGATTGAAAGATCAAACAAACAAACCACATGGTCATAAAGAGCAAGGACAAATAAAAACTCACAAATCCTTTGATCCTTTGGCTAAGTTTGATCCGTCTTGCTCATTATGTAATAATTATGATCACAATGAAAAAAATTGCCCTCTCAAAGGAGAAGAAGCTAAAAACGTAAATCTCAAAAGGGATAAATGTGGCCTAGCTCTATGTGCTCATAGTGAAGAAAATCATTGGTTCGTGGATAGTGGATGCTCAAGACATATGACAGGTGACCAAAAGAAGTTTGTTGTCTCATTGGACAAGAAAAATGGAAATGTATCCTTTGGAAGTGGATCCACTAAAATCACTGGAAAAGGAACTGGTACCCTTGTCAATGGACAAGGAAAGGCTCAAAATACCTTGTTGGTAGAAGGGCTCAAACACAATCTCTTAAGTGTTAGCCAAATTTGTGACCAAGGACATAATGTTGTCTTTAGTACTAAAAATTGTGAAATAAGAGGCTCATCCTCAGGAGAACTTGTGGCAAAAGGAGTAAGAACACCAGATAATGTCTACATTCTCAGTAAAATCCAATGAGATAAATGTTACTTAAGCCAAACAGATGAAAGTTGGTTATGGCATAAGCGATTGGGGCATACAAGTTTTGATAACCTGGTCAACATCAGCAAAATTAATGCAGTAAGGGACATTTGTCCCTTACCAAAAATGTTCAAGCCAAATCGAGTTGTAGGTGGCCCATGCCAACATGGAAAGTGTTATCACCAAATTGAGTCCTGTTGGGCTGCTTCAATGGTCAACTTGGAGTAACTATTTCAAACCACTTGTAACTGGAAATTAGCCTTTCCAGTCTGAGAGGGCTCTCTCAAAAGGATAAAGGATATTCAATGAACAACTTGAAAGCAGATGGCTAACTCTGAATTGGATTGAATGTGTTTTTGTGTAGGTGAAAGATGTATAAGGTTTACTACCATTGGGCTTATGGAGTCAATATGAAAACTAAGTCACAAGACAATCTATCTCATGGAAGCTGAGGCAATTGTGTTCTTATAAAACCACACATGAAGGATAGAACAACAAGCTATATGCATACAGGAAGTTGGAGCATGTCACCATGAATTCCAAGTGATTATACATAAGAAAACTAATAAAACATGACAAAACAGTAGACTAGGTGTATAAATGCAAGTTGGAGCATGTAATCACTAATTCCAAGTGATCATACAACTAGAAAACTGGAGAGAAAGTAAAAGCCTGATATAAGAAACATACATAAGAACACATAGAAGAATCTCAGGTCTGAAATAGGCTGCTGCAACTGTATATTATTGATGGAAAAAGATTACAAGGTTAGTGCCTTCATAACATCTCCCAACCCTTTCTAACTCTAAAACTATCTCCTTTATAGAGTGAGTACTCATACAAATGATATGCCACCTTGAAAAATGTTCAAGGATACCTTACCCTTTTGAGGAGTGAACTGTATGACAATGTCAAGTAATGACTCACAAAATTATGAGTGATAACAGAAAGCAAACCAGAACTAGCCACAAAACTAAGGAGTTCTCAACATCAAAACCTCTGGAAATCATTCATGCAGATTTATGTGGGCCAACTAGAACTCCAGCTCTTCATGGTGAAAGGTACTTTGCTCTATTTGTTGATGACTATACTAGAATGATGTGGGTATTTTTCATAAAATATAAATCCGAAGCATTTTAATGTTTTAAGAATCTTAAAGCTCTCATTGAAAATGAGAAAGATTCTAAGATTAAATGTCTTAGAACGGATAGAGGAGGAGAATTCACCTCAAAATAATTTGATGAATTCTGTAAAGAGCATGGAATCAAAAGAGAACTCTCTACTGCTAGGACACCCAAGCAAAATGGAGTAGTTGAAAGAAGGAACCGAACCATTCAAGAAATGGCAAGGACAATGCTACTAGCAGCTAATTTGCAACCAAAATTTTGGAGAGAAGCAGTTGGGACGACAGTTTATACCTTAAATCGAACTCAACTAAAACCAAATAATGAAAAGACTCCTTATGAATTATGGAAAGGAAGACTTGCTTCAATAAAATATTTCAAGATTTTTGGAAGCAAATGCTTCATAAAAATAAATGATGACTCACCAAGAAAATTTGATTCTAGGGTTGACGAAGGAATATTTCTTGGATACTCCACAAGGAGCAAAGCTTACAAATGTTACAACAATTGTCTACGGAGAATAGTGGAAAGCATTGATGTGAAGATTGATGAAGGCCTTCCAGAAAATAGAATTGAAGATCATGAAGTTGAGCCTTTCCTTGAATAAAGTGGTGAAGAAGAACCTGAAAAAGAAGAGGAGGATGGAGAACCTCAAAGTGAGCCTTCACAAACTCCTTCTAAGATCAAATTTATTCAAAAACATCATCCGGAAGAACAGGTTATCGGGAATATAGATGAAGGAATTCAAACTCAAAGAAGGATGACAAACACTCCAAGAAAAGATGATGTTGCTCTATTATCTTTAATAGAACCTGAAAATTTTTCTCAAATAAGCAAAGATCCTTATTGGATAAAGGCCATGGAAGAAGAAATGTCTCAAATCGAAAAGAATGAGACCTGGGAGCTGGTACCTCGCTCAAAAGATAAAAATATAATTGGAATAAAATGGGTATTCAAAAACAAGATGAATGAGGATGGACAAATCATCAGAAATAAAGCTAGACTTGTCTGCAAGGGATACTCGCAAAATGAAGGAATTGACTTTGAAGAAACCTTTGCACCAGTAGCTCGATTGGAAGCCATAAGAATGTTTTTGGCATTTACTTGCTCAAAAGGATTCAAGGTTTATCAAATGGATGTAAAATCAGCATTCCTGAATGGAGATCTCAAGGAAGAAGTTTACATGGAGAAACCAGAATGATTTGATATTGTCGAAGGGAAGGACTTTGTATGCAAGCTAAAAAAGGCCTTGTATGGATTAAAACAAGCCCCTAGAGCATGGTATGCAAAGTTGGATCACTATCTGCTACAAGAAGGTTTCAAAAAGGGAGTAGCAAGTAGCAATCTCTACATGAAGATGGACAAGGAAAAACTTTTGATCACTCTTGTATATGTTGATGACATAATCTTTGCTAGCAATGATGATGAGATGAGCCATGAATTTGCTCTAAATATGTCCAAAAGATTCGAAATGTCAATGATTGGTGAGATGTCTTACTTTCTTGGGCTATAAATATCTCAAACCTCTGTAGGCATGTTTATATCTCAAGCAAAATATCTTAAAGACATGCTCAAAGGATATGGGATGGAAGATTGTGCACCAATGAGCACACCGATGACCACAGATTGTAAATTAAGCAAAGATGATGATATCCCTCTCATAGATGCAACTCTTACAAGTCAATAATTGGAGCTCTCCTATACTTCACTGCTACAAGACCAGATATTATGCAAGTAGTAGGAATGGTAGCAAGATTTCAGTCAAGTCCTAAACAATCCCATCTAGTAGCTATGAAGAGAATTCTCAGATATCTGAAAGGAATGATGTATTTTAGTCTTTGGTATCCTAAGAGTTCAACTCTTATTGTGACAGCTTACTCTGATGCTGATTGGGCCGGAAGCGTGGATGATCGAAAAAGTACCAATGGAAATGCATTATTTATGGGAGATTGTCTTGTATCTTGGCTCAACAAAAGGCAATCATCTATATCTCTTTCTACAGCTGAAGCCGAATATATAGATGTTGCTGATTGTTGTACACAAATTCTATGGATGAAGGAAGCCTTAAAGGATGTCAACATAGAAACTAAGCAACCAATTACTATTTTTTGTGACAACACTAGTGCCATCAATCTTTCAAAAAATCCGGTGATGCACTCAAATACCAAACATATTCCAATCAAATACCATTTTCTCCGAGAACAAGTTGAACAAAATATCAAGTTGGAATACGTCAATACAAAAGAACAAATTGCAGATATCTTTACAAAATCCCTTCCACGAGAAGCATTTTAGTATCTTAGCCAAAAGATGGGGGTCATTGTTCTTGCATCACATTAAATCAAGCAACATCTCGGGAGGAACAGCATGATAGGGGGAGCACATTGGCACCCCATTTCCATTGATGTCAAAGAGGGAGAGAAGAAAAATATTGCCATCCAATGACAAAGGGGGAGATTGTTAATCCAAGTTGTCATTGATGGCAATAGGATGAATGAATGAACATACTTGTTTACAGACCAGATAATAGATGATGGAAGACTACATGAAGACATATATAACTATGGCATGATGAAGAATCAAACCATAAAGAATCCCAAGACATTCTGTCCTACCTCCATTTCTACACAAATAAATGACCAGTCACATTAAGAATTATTTTTCTCTATCTTGGAGGCAGAATTTTTCTATGAGACCTTCTCCATCCTCTAGAGTATAATTTTAGCTTTCTAATGAGCCCTCACTTGCCTCCTAACTCCAAATAGTTTATGAGAACTCGAATTTTTAAGATAGAAATCATATTTGTTACCCAAGCCGACCTATGCCCAATTATGCTAGTCAGACTCACTTCCAAAAGCTGGGTCTATTCATTTGTATGACAAATTCGTATAAAAAGGAGTTTCGGTCTTCTAGTTTGGACAGAGAATTTCGGTGAAAAAGATCTCAGAGCATAAGATATAGTTCACATCTCGTGAACTAAGGGAGGACAAAAAGGAGAGTTGTTTTGGGTTAAGAAAATTATATGTGAGATCCAATATTTGTAAAACCTCGGACATTTGACAAGGAAGGGCTCAGATTTGTTCATAAACTCGAGTTAAAAGGTCGAATCTATTGCATCATCTACAAGACTTCTTTATGGCTCGGATCTTGTAATTTAAGACATGTTGCAGCACTAAAGCTCGGACCTAGTGGATAAGATTTGTGTCATTTATAAGTACGAACCTGAGGCAAGAATATAGGACTATAGTTAACCTTGTCCTGTAACCAATTACAACTCAAATATGTGACTGTAATAACACAGAATTTCAGCCTAAAACCTGAATTCGGACCTTGGCATAAGAGTCTCAGTATAGTTGGTTGATTGGAGTTAATCTTGGTGCAGAAATTACAATCGCATACAATCTCAGTGTTGTCGTCTTGTGGAGGAGATAGCTACAACGTGAAGAAGGTGTCTCATATCATTATACCTTCAGACTTGTGACTGTTGTTGACATGCGAAGGACATTCTTGTGGAGGAGATAGATACAACACCAAGAAGAACATTCAGTTTAACAATTTGTAGGTTCAGTAATTCAGTTACTATGATGACATCATCAAGCCTACTGTGAGGACATATGCAGTCAATGATGGAGACATATATTGGACAGTCAAGCACAGCCTTGGAACTGATTGATTGAACAGTGAAGAACTTTATTGCAAACACTCATGTAAATACATCACATCTAAAGAAGTCTGAAGGATTGGTGTCCTTGGGGTAGGAGCCCCTAAACATAAGGTTGGTGCCTTGATAATATAGAGTCGAAGCCCTAGAGGTCGGAGCCTCATCAAAGTCCAAGTTGGTGCTTGGCAACAGGTTGGTGCCTGATTCATTGAAGGGTTGGTGCCCTCACACATCTATTGTACTCAATTATTTGAAAAAGGATTGAAGTTTTTATTAATCCTTAATAATATTATTATTATACACCTCTCTGTTTTTAATTGTAAAGAATCTAACTGGCAAAACTTAACAATTGAAAAGAAATATTGATTCACCCCCCTCTCAGTATTTCCAACATAAACATCAAGAAGAAGTCTATTGACCTATAATAAAATCTTGCTCATGAAACCCATGAAGCAAGTATAACAAAAATACATTTTATTATCTTTGTCTTCTTCTTTACAGAAATACATAATTACATAGTCAATATGAAGATCGATCATAGTTACACTTTTCAACACTCCCTCTTAACTAGGGAGGTATTCATACAGGTACATGGTCACTTTTAAACTGAAGAATATCATCAGAAGAATCAGATTGGTAATTGCATCTGTATAGCATCATATCAACCAGCATTGTCCTAGTGCAAGGCTAACCAACAACTTCATCTCTCAACGAGAAAATGGGCTACAATGTTGGCGAGATACATGACTTATAGACACCATAGTCATTGTCTCTCCAAGGTACATACTCCACCCAGGTGTTCCAAAGTATGACCTTTTTGGACTATTCTTCTCTTGAGTAGCTATCCCTCAAAGAATATCGGTCCCCGACTACTCTTATCTTGAATGCCCTATCACATTCTCAAAGAGTATCAAATGCCAGATGATTACCCAATTCTCCATTCTGTCTTCCCAAGTGAAGACTAGAATGATGTGTCTATCTCTCCCTCTCATCCAGGGAGGACCTATTCCTCTAGGGAATGTACTCATTCCTATACAAGCAATGTGCCTAAGCTCATTCTTAGGAATTACAAAGTTTCTTCCAAGTAAGAAACTTATCATCAGGCTCCCTCTTAACCAGGGACCTGCAGCAGCAATGGTGAGACACGTAGCCGCTCATGAAGAATTCCTGCCCTCGATATTGAGGAATCTTCAACTTTAGCTTCATAGGGCACGGATCATCCATCACTTTCATTCACAATTCATGTCAGCTATCATAAAGTGATTTATCAGACTTCCTTATCTGGTCCAGTTTTATTCCATGTTGCTATCTTTCGAACCATCTCTAAGGATCTTACATCCTTTTCACATGATTGGCAGCCCTGCACAAATTTATCCAAATAAACACATACGTATGAACTTTTAAAAAACAAAAGTTACCTCAGTGATGATCTTTCACCATGACATCTTCCTGTAGGCATCAGCATCGGCATCCTCTATTCAGATTGACACATCTCGTAATGATATGTTTTATCAAGGGTCTTCTTTTTTACCAGACTTCTATGAGAGTCTACATATCCTCGCAGGAGATCTTCTAGTCACATCTTCTTGGCTTCCGGAGATTACAGCCTCTTGACATGGTTGTACTTCATGATCTCTTCCTTTTTCTGCACATCTTCATTCCCAGGGACTTCCAATTTCCAGTTCCTTGTTTGTATACAACCACCTCATATTCCATATGAGGATATATTATGTTGATTTCATCTATCTGTGCACTGTGAGAGATCATACTTATAAAGTTCATTGCCAGCAACCATATGACATGATTACACATCATCCAGTGTCAGCGTATAAATATATATACCTCATACCTTTTTCCTTTGAGTTATCCTGTAGCAATTTTACTGGAATGAGGAATTTCATTCCATTGACTTGCTTCATCAATATGTCATCACATCCTAATCCCAGCATTCTATAGCAATGAATTCTTTGATGAAACCTTTCTGCTTTCTTTCTAACCAGTGAATTCATAGATAATTCCATTAGAAATTATCAGCACTTGTTTCCATCATGACCCTTGATCTCGATGACTGCCTTCCATCAGTATTGTTATCAGTGAGGTTTTTCAGGAGATGATTCACCAAGAGCTCATACCATGCTTCTATCATGATGCTAGTAATATACATTGCTTCCTATCATACTATTTTACAACCAACAGAAATCACTTAAAGAGGAAGATGATCTCAATCATAATAGAGATCTCTCACTTCTTCTTTGTTAGATTTCTTTGCATCAGGTTCTTCCCTCATATCTGTGACATGGGCTTCTTCCTTTTTCCTCTTGTCCTTTCCAGATTTAGAACAATCTCTTTTATAATGCCCAAGTTCATTACATCCAAAGCATCGTACTTTGTCCATATTTCTTCTTTTCTTCTGAGGACCAAATTTTTCGAATCTTCCTTTCTTCCTAGATATGGCTGCAGAGGCTTGATTCCCTTCACTTGATCCTGTATCAGCTTTGACTTTCAATCTTGTTTCGTCTATTTTACATAGAGACCATAAATCATGGAATGGTGTGGCTTCATTCTTCCCGTATAAACTTGAAGTGAAGTTTCCCCATTCTTCTGGTAGAGCATTCAACACCATTGTAGTCATCTCAGTGTCAGACATTACTTCTCCCAATTCCTGCAGTTGATCTCTTATTTCATAAATCCTCATAAAGTATGAAGTGATTCCTTCTTCACTTGACAATTTCATTTTGTATAGTTCTTGTCTCAGAGAGATTGCTTCTCCTGCAGTACTCACAGAAAATAGTTGTACCCGTTTCTCATGTATTTTTTTTGCAGACTTTAGTTTTGACACATAGGGAATGAGTGAGTCCTTAATGGATTCTATGAGAATCCTTTGGGCTCTTATTTCTCCCTTCATGTACTTGGCATGAGCTGGAACATCTTCTTTTGATGGTTGATTTGTAGATCCTTCGATGTAGTCCATATCTTCGTCTTCAATTAAATTAAAATATGTCCTCTTCTTCCATGCACTGAAGTTTGATGACCCAACCAGCTTGTTGCTCTCTTTACAATAAGTCATCTTGACAGATTTAAGTAAGGTCATAGATACTTACTTGAGTAGATTTCCTTGCAGCTTCCTTGATGATGATGAAGATGAAGTCAAGAGCTTCTTCTAAGATTGAAATCTCCAATGTAGGTGTTCTTGGATCCTTGAAGATGAAGGATATCTTCAAAAGGTGATGTCCTCTTCTAACAATGTCTTGAATGTAATTCTTTGATGGCAAAGTTTATTTTCTTGAATAAGTTGATCCTATGAATGAGATAGAAGATCTTTCTTGAAATAGCTTGAGAGTCTTCCTTTTCAACCCAAACTTTGATCTTCGCTTCCTCGAGTGTCTTCTTTGTCAAGTAGCCCTTGTGTTCAGCACCTTAGCTCTGATTCCATGTTGAGAATTTAGAGGGTTGGTGATTACTTCAAATTCTCTTCTTGATAATTACTTGTGAGCTTATTTGAGTTACTTATGTCTTCTCTTGTTTAGCTTATTTAGTCTTTCATCAAGTCAATTATCAAAATACACGAAACACAAAATTAGGCTCCTAGAGCCAGGGCAAAACCTCTCCCTCTTGGAGAGGAAAATCCGTAAGGAATTCGTCTTATAGATCTTCAAATGACAAGTACCATGACCAAGACTCAAACCCTTGACCTAGGAATGCCTCCAAGACCCCTGAAATCGGTCTCTAATTATATCTTCCTTGATTTAGTCTTCAGTTATCAACATACTTCTTCTTGTTTCATGTTCACTTGAGATATATTGCTTTTCTTTTTGTGTACTGAAGATAGGAAGGTAAATCACAAATTTACCTTCCTTCTACTCTTATACTATTAAATCAGACTTCATTCTTTTAACTTCGATGCTTCTTAGCTCATTGAATCATCTACACTTCTTATCTCACTTAGATAACAGGTGTATACATTACTAGATTGATAGATCCACACTTCTTATCTCACAAATCCGCATTTACTGCCTCAAAACGATCCTTGAAACTGATCCGCACCTTATACTTGACTACTGCCCTTTTTAACTTGCACTTTATTACGAATTTATCCAGCTGTAGGATCTCAAATATATCCGCACTGAACTCTATCTTTTAACCCGCACTTTAATCCTTTCTGAATTCCGCATCAACCACAGATGTATCTGCAATCTTCTTCAGATCAATCTGTGTGGAAATTTCTGAATCGTTACACTTTATGCAGAAATTATTACTATTTATCTGGTTATGCTCCTCCTACTTAGATAAGTTATTAACTGAATAAAATTCAAGTTAAAATCGAAGCAAAACACATAACAGATATCCACCAATCCAAATCTAGAACAAGTTCATGCACACATAAACAAAGTGACACAGTTATTTCTGGACAAATAGTCCCCGGAAAAACCCAATGCGGGAAAACCGGTCTTTTGGTTGCTGGAATGTTTTATTATTAAGAATTTTCTGAATACAACAAGCCTGGGTTCCAAATCTGGAAAACCCGACAGATAAATAATAGATCTACAACTCACTGGCTGATCTAGGGCCAAAATAATGACTAATCCACACCCTCAAACGGGATTTACAGAACTCAGCCAAAATTAGGGCCTAGAAACCCCAGCGCTGCCCATGAAGCCTCTGAAGCCCCTCTAACCCTCAGGGTTGCTCCAGAAAGGGCTGCTTTACTCCAGACTAGGTGATGCAGCCCCTATGTTGCCCCTTAGGGTCTCTACATAACCCCTAAGGGTTTCCTGCGGCAATTACGTTGTCCTTGAGGGACTGCGTAGCACAAGTTGTTGCCCTCCTGCTTCTCTGCGTTTTCTCTCTGAGCTGATTCTAAAACCTAGGATCAGATCATCCCCTTGGTCTAAATTCCCCTCTCTGTAGTTGAAACACTTCTGAGATTTCTTAGCAAACCCGCCCTAGAATCTCATCTTAGCTTCAGTGCTCTGCCTTTGTGTATCTTTACAAATGACCCCAAGCCTTTTCTTTATAATTTTCTAGTTGGGAAACCAACGGCCATGATCAAATCTTGAATCAATGGCTAAGATTAAAATAAATCTTGATCCGTGTGACTTAAGACAATTTCATCACATGTTTAATTAAATTCACTTTAATTAGTTAAGTTCCCTAAGTTTTAACTTAGGAAATACATTAAAATAATTAATTAATTTAATATCTCCTACACCAGATGAAATTTCCCAAATCAATTTCTAGGTCTTGTAGATCAAGTGTATTCTAGTCCTTCCTCAAAATTTGGGAGCTAGAGCACAACTGATGCTACCCCAAATACACAAAATCTCAACAATTCGCAGTCTTGTTGGTGTCAAATGAGTCGTAGGTCCTGGATATATATATGGCACATTTTCTTGCTTTTAGGTCGACCATACAGCTAGCTAGTAAGCCGACTTCATCACTGTGTATAGGTCAACATGGAGAGCATCTAATCTAGCATTGATGAAGGTATCTTTGAGCATCATTCAAGTGCTATTTCTTCACGGTATCATGACAAGGCCTTGGAGCATTTTAGATGACTAGACTCTTCATATTTATGACCCTTAATTTTATAACTAAAAGACACAACCTAATAGACATCAAGAAGAAGTCTATTGACCTATAATAAAATCTTGCTCATGAAACCCATGAAGCAAGTATAACAAAAATACATTTTATTATCTTTGTCTTCTTCTTTACATAAATACATAATTACATAGTCAATATGAAGATCGATCCTAGTTACACATTTCAACACTAATGAGTAGTCGAAAACCTGTCTGTCCCCCAGCTCTGAGTTGTCTTTGCTCAAGTTCACTAGAGAGCTTCCTATGTAGAACAGTAGCATACAACTTCGAGAACGTGTGGCCCACCATGATCGTTCTGTAGTTATTGGGATTTGAGTTGGAGCCTAATTTGTGGATCGGATGGATGATGTGGTGTGACCATGCCGGTGGAAAACTTTCGCGAACTACATGGTTGAAGAGATCAGCGAATTAGCTAACCAAAGCACGGAAACCGCGCTTAAAGAACTCTACTTGGTAGCCTTCCTCATCAGCTACTTTGTTGTTGTTCATCAGCCAAATGGCCTCTCTAATATCTCTGTCTCAGAATAGATAACAAGAAGAGGGTGGGGAGGTAACATGAATTTGGGCTTGCCCTAGAATATCATAAAGGTTGGAAGTGTGAGAGAACATGGATGTAGGGTCGAGGTCAGATGGAAGAGGGGAGCGTCAGGGAATGATGGTATGCCAGAATTGTTAAGGGGAGTGGGCAAGGAGAGCAGAAAGTTCTCATCTTTTATGAGAGACAAAGAGTCGTTTCTTGCGACGGAGGAGACGGCGATAAGAAGCTTTGAGGTCGGGGTAGAGGGTTTGAGAGTGGGTGAAATCATATCGAAGTTCTCGATGTAAAGACTTGCGCTCATCATCGTACTGTTTGTTAATGGGGCAAGATCCAACTTTTGAGGAGATGGAAGTGGAACGAGTAGAGTGGAGGAAGGATTTGAGTGTTGCTTCCCAAATGGCAGAGGAAATACGAGTGTATTTAGTAGAATCAGAATCAATCAAGGAGAATTGGGTCTCTGATGGGAGCGTCTTGTGTAGGGTAGAGGAGAAGATGTTAGGGTCGCGTTCGTCAAATTGAAAGGTGGTTCGGGGTGGGTCCTGAGGAGAAGGATGGTGTGGAAGGGGAGGGTCAAACCGGAGAGAGAAGGAAAAAATTGCATGATCAGCAAGGGGGATGGGGGAGACCGAGAGATGGCGAATAAAAGGGAGTAAGTTTTGGCTAGTGAGGACATAATCAACTACACTCGCACCCCCGACATATGGCCGACATGTGAAGAGGCGGGATGGTTTTTAGTGGGGTCATGATAGAGGATTCGATAACCAATGTCACCAACATCAAGGTACATAGAGTGCTTGGTGCTCTTGATTAAATACGAATTCCATACACTAGTACATGACAAAATCGAATGGAAACATTGCAATCCCCCAAATCATGAAATCCTAAAAAACTGATAAGTCCGCTGGATTTTGAGTGAGATCTAAAATTATAATTTTTGCATATGAAATCCAATGAGGCCGGAACCACTCTCAAAAATCCTGAGTCATTTCATGGTAATGTTAAAAATTTAACTAAAAGGGCTTTTACTTTCAAAATTTAACATTAATATGAATTGCATATCAATATTGGGGCCATAGGCTTGAATATTAGGCTACTCCGCTCAAAAACACTTGTTTCTTTGAAAAAAAATTGTGTTTGGAACATGTTATCACCCTAGTAATTCTTAGGTCGTGGGATTTTGGTTTATAGTTAACAAAAACCAAGGGTAACCAAGAACCTCTTTTGAAATTCAGGATCTAGCCTTCCTAAATTCCGGAGAGGGATCTCTCCTCAAGATTTAGCTTGATTTTGTTATAACATTTTAGGCTAGGTATGATTGGACAATGGTTTTGTTTTGAAAGTTTGGTGGGAATAAAAGGTACTTCAAGGTAAACCACAAAGGGATCTACCAGACCATTGGGCTATGAAGTCAACTTATTGGCAAGCAGAGCTAGGAAATAAGGTCTAAAGAGCAAATGTACTAAGGGCAGGGTAGATGACCTTCAAAGGGTTTGAAATAGGCTTTTTTGATGAAATGGGTGAAATCTGAACAAAAGGGCAGTTAAGAATCCTTAGGTTACAGAAATGAAGATGAAAGAAAGGGGTCAAACAGGGACTAAGAGCATTTAAGAATTCTGAAGTCCAGTTATCAGCAGAAAACATAATAATGATTAACTAGTAAAAAACAGGGAGCTTTTTAACACTAATCTTGTTTAAGCTTTCCTAGCTAATCATTAAAGACAGAAAACATTAAAATGTATGTATGGAACTTTTGAAAGATAAACAGTGAAAACAGGAAAATACTTGACTTATCTGGTTAGCACAAGAATCCTGAGTTATGATGTCTTTCATCTTAATTCCAGTCTGCTGCTTTACTAATCGACTCACACTAACTTCAATATATCCAGCAAAATGTCTATAGTAGTCTTGACAAATTTTATTCCACACTAAATACTTCAAAAAGAGAAGTATTTATACAAAAATTATTACAAAATATCTGAGAGACATGTAGGAATATCTCTAGGCAAAAATAAAGTTTATTACATAGAAAGAGGGACAGCTGCAAAACAAACTGGCAAGCTGTCCTCTTATCAATAAAAAATAGGATGAATTATCTTAACTTGTTGCTGGGTTATAGCTGCTGGAAATGCTTGCTGACAATTTTGGAAAAAGATCTTTTGAAGTTAACTTGAAAGACACTCTTTCCATTTTACATCCTTTCACCTGTGCTTTATCACTGATACTCTTTACGTTGTTCCTTTTACTGCTTCACTGTTGTAAAATAAATAATACTCTGCAGTAAAAAGGCATTTTGACTTATACTCTTTGACTCTGTTTCTTACCCTAATACACTTTGACTGCAAATCTTTATATCAAATCAGTGAATTCCTGCCATTGTTCTGCACTGGGAATTCTCATACTCTTCAATTTCCTGTAATTTTCATCTGTCTCTGTATACTTAGAAAAATTGGGCTTAACAATGAAAATATGTTTGATCTCATTTTGTAGAAAGAACAAGTTTTCAAAATATTCCAAAATGACTTTACCAGTTGGAGACCCTTGTGGTAAAGGTTTGTTGACCTACTCTTTGGCATAAGCCCTGATTTTGTTGTTATAATCCTTCTGTGCCATTAATTTTTCATTCAAAGCATGAATGTCTGGAAGGCCTGCTTGTGTTAGAACTTAGTACTGTATATTTGGCCCAAAATCTTGTGATTGCCAAGTTCATGTCCTTGCATCTGTACTCCAAATTATTCATCATATTTTTCTTATTCAGGACTTTCTTGATTTGTAGTATGCTTTCAGTTCTATCCTGAATTTTTAGTTCTTCAAGCTCTTCTCTATGTTTTCTATTCAGAAATGTAATAAGCTTCAAGGCTTGAGCAGGTTTGTCAGCCAGTTCTTCTTTTGTCTTCTGAATTTCTATTTGTGCTGCTTTGAGTAACTCTTTTTGTTCATAAATAATTCGGATTGAGGGCCATTGTAAATGTATGCCCTGAATGATGTTGTTCCAAAGATAATTCTTGATATAAGATACATGTTCAGTGAGATTAACCTGTTGTTGAAGAATTTTTACCTGTTCCTGCAATATGTTGGCTCTCTGCTCATGTCCTTTGGATGTAATTAATGCATCTCTGTTAGATGTTTCAAGATTTCTGATGGTGCATTTCAAGTTAATTATCTCTTAATCTTTTAAGGACATGTCTTCCATAGCCTTGACTATGGCAGTTGTTTCCCCTGTTTGATTTACCTGTGATGTAGATGAAGAAGTGGCAGAGATATCTTTAGAAGTAATTGACACTACAGTTGCCAATACTACTTTCGGTGCCAAATGTTCTGCCAATGTAGAGGGAACAACTGTACTTACAGTTGGAATAACTGCGGGAATGGAGATTTCATGAGCTTTCTTCAATGTTTCATTTTCTTGCATTAGAGATTCTATTTGATTTTCCATCTCTTTAATCTAAGCTGTCATCTTCAAAACCAGTTGCATAGTTTCCTCCTTTTCTGTCTTTTCCTGAAGAACTTCTTTTGCCTTAGGGTGCTCACTCTGTGGCAATTTGAGTTGCTTTCTCAAGGCAGCAATATCCTCATTCTTCTGCCTTATCAATTTCTTAGCAACTTCAGTATTGGAGGGATCTACTCCAGTTTCTATCACCAAATCTTCTAAAGACTTGATCCTCAAATCCTTAGCATGTAGAGATGCTTTATCTAATTTCATTTGAGTTTGCAAATTAGATACAGTCTTTTGAAGCATGGTGGCACTCATGGTTTTGCTTACTACCTTTGAATACAACATCTCTAAAGCACTTCTATGGAATTCTATCTGATCTAGTTCATGTATAGTATCAGCATTCACTTCAAATTCTGTTTTCTTGTAGTCTCTGGCTGACTTTGGATCTGTTACTACTGGTTGGAGAAAATACATGATCATTTTATTTGTTGAGTAATCAAAGGCTGTCACAAGTCTGTCTTTATCTCCTGGTTTTTCCTTCAAAAGTTTATAATAAACTTCATTCTTGATTTCCTCATTCTTTTCCCTGATCTGCTTGAACCTTTTCTGAATATCATAATCAGTTTCTTTTGTTGTTTTAGAGGAAGAGGGAGCTTTTGTATTCATTTCTGCTTCAACCATTTCTTTGCCTTTTCCCTGTGCTTGTACTTGTTCATTCTGAATTTCCCCGAGTGTTTCATTAACAATCATTGTGGCCTCATCATCTGTTTGCTGATCATTATTATCATCTACATCTATGAATCTTTCTTTTTCTAGAGTAGTCATTCTGGGCTTCTTGCTGTAGACTGTTTTAAATTTATTTTCAATAGTTGTCTCTGCCAAATAGCCTTCTTCTTTTCTAGGCCTTTTATAAGATACCTCTGCTTGTTGGTTAACTGTAACCACCTGTGTACTGTCCATCTGATTTTCCTGCAGGCTATCTGTTTGTATCTCCTGAATATCATCAATTAAAGTATTTGCAACCCATTCCATTTGATTAGTATACTTTTCAATTAGTGGCTTTGACTCATGGAGGAATGGAGTTAATTTACACTTGACCCTGAGGTTACTTAAAATACCTTGAGGGTCATAGTTCCAGTAAAAGCTTTCTTGGAACTTGAATGCTGATAATTTGTTGCTTACCTCTTTCAAAGCATCTCTGTTGTTGACTATGAAAGAGCCAATTTGACTTTTTAACTTGAATTGTGCTTTCTTTTTGAAGGCTATGAAGTTTACTGCATCTGCATTCAAAATCTGTCTCAAGTATTCCAAAGAAAAAATCCTGATAGTTAGAAACTTTGGTAATTTGTAAGGAGCCAGGATTGCACCATACACTCTGATTTCTGTGTGATTTTTATACAAATACCAATCTCCAACTTTACAGTTTTCAGACAACTGTAAAATTCTTTTGATTTCTTCATTGATCCTTGGTGGCTTTGCTTTGTCCAACAAACTCATGGCAAGTCTGATAAACAAATCATTGAAATCACTGTAGCTGTACTCACTGTTGTTTTTCATGAGAAGAGAAGTCCAGAATATTACTGAAAGAGGTTTGCCCTCCATATCCATCTTTTGTAATGCAATTGGAACATTATCTGCCTGAGAAAATAGGAAGAGATGTAACAAATATGATGTATATCTGAACACTCCTTCATCAGGTAATTTTATTAACTGATAATGCATATTATCAGCAATGAATTTGGCAAAATCAAAGACCAATTCTGGCTGTTGTCCTGGAGACAAGGTAGAAAGGAAACCTAGAATGGAGGCATTTGTAAACTCATCATTAGCATAGCCTAGAATGAATGACAGCATGGAAATGATTTGCCTGGAGCCCTCAGGGAAGTCAAAAGTATCATAAGGTGGATTTACCTTAGAAAGGTTGACATGATTAGGCATGAAGTTTTGAAGGATCTCAAACTTCCTAGGGAAATCCAGGTCTAAATACATCTGAGTCAAGTCTTCAATTGACAATGATACTGCTCGTGGATCATGGCTTAGTTGGAGCATATCATTGATTGCTTCAGCAGTTATGTAAAACAGGACCTCACTATCTTTGTTCACCATGCATCTTTGGTCAGGGATATAGTGCATCTGACACAACCTAATGAAATCTTGAGCTGGGTGGGTGATGGGAACCACATATTTAGGCAAGTTGGAGTCCCATACAGGTATATCATTTGCCACTTTTTTCTCAAATTTTTCCTGACACCAGCTATGTACTTCAAGTAGATCAAATTCTAAGGTAACATCAATAATTATGTAGTCTAAGTCAATCAAGGGATTGTTCTCTTCAGAGGTGACAGGAGGCTGCAATGGTCTGACTACTTCAGTAGAATCTGTAGTTAGAACAGGAGTAGGTTTATCAATTTTGGAAGGTTTGGGGTTTGGAAGCTTGCTGGAGGCAGGCTTCTAAGGTTTGGGACCTCCAGTCCTAGGGGTGACCTATTTTTTAGTCATTTTTGATGTAACTGAACAATATTAGACTGTTTTCTCAGCTCTTTATGGAAGCAGAAGGTTAATTAAGCTGCCTTTGGGAAAAATTCGGAATCTGAGCGAGGGTTTTATGATGAAAACGCAGATTCTGAATATACAGAGGACTGAAAAGGGATTTCAATGGTTTCTTCGGTTATTCAAATGGATTTTCACGATGGGAATAGCTTTTGGATGGTCAAAATTCTTCAGGCGGAAGTGGAAAATTCTGGGAAAATTTTGATAGGGTTTCCCCTGTTTCTTCAAGGTTTGAGTACTCTCAGATGAGTACTTTTGGCTTTTAAATTCAAATTGGTTTAATTATTTTCTTGAAAATTAAGAATTTGCAGGTTTGGATTACTGAAAAATACCTTTGAATAGGTATGATTGTGGTCGAAGAGGGTTGCAGATGGTACCAGTCTTCAAACTGGTTGCAGTTGTTTGGTAAGAGGCACTGGAAGTCTTCAGAGGCGAAATTAAGGGGGAAATGGCTTTTAGAATTATGCACTGGGGTTAAAAACATCTTTGAAATGGTGTCTGTGAGTGTTTTCTGAGAGGGCGTAGGCGCAAATGCATGCAAACAATAAGAGCTAAGTCTGAAACCTTAATTCTTTTCAATAAACATGACATTAATTACAGTTTGGAATTAATGGCGGGAGTGGTTTTTTGTGTTTGAAGGCGAAACCATTAGTGGTTATCGCATTGCTCCTGGGTGGTAAATGGTTTTTTGCTTTTGCAATGCGATTGAATAAAAATAAGACACGTAGCGGATGGTGGTTTAGAAAAACAACTTTTATCGCAAAATTTTTTGCCAACTCCGCCCGATCACTTTTATAATGTGATATTGAATACGCGCTGTCGGATTTGATCGCCCGGTGCAAACGGTCGAGATTTTTCGGGAAGCTGCGGGGATATGGAAAGGTGGGACCTGACTTAAATATTAGTCGTCGATCTAATAGGGATAATCAACGGTTATAGGCTAATGCGATGGAAATGGTGGAGGCAGGGGAATGATTTATCGGGTTTAGTTTAGACCGTAGGATTAAAGGGATTAGGATGATCGGAGGGTCGGGACTGAATGTGAGGATGCTTCATTTTTATTAATGAAATTTATGTATAAATGGGGTTTATACATAGAATGGGCGGGTTATTAAAGGTCTATCAAACCAGGGTTTAGACTGTGATAAACTGATACGTATCGGGAAAATGAGATAAGGTTAAAGCTTTAACCATGGGTAAAGCTTATGAGGGGAAGGTGAATAAACTCTTTTTCTTCACTTTTCTATGTACACAATGTGTAAATAAATTGCGCATTTTCAATATTATTTATATTATATAGTTTCAGATTTATCAAAGGTCTAAAACTATAGGGGAGAGGGGATATTTTATTATCGATAAGTTTCATGTCAAAGGGGTAATTTCGAGATGTTTTTTCCACATGTGTTTAATATCTTTGATATAAAAAGTATATAATAAGAGGGTTTTGGGGATATTAAATAAAAGGGAGCTATATTAATAGGACTAGGATAATTGATAGGGAGTTAATAAAATATGTTAAGTGACAATATGAAAAGGGACAATGAATACTCAAAATTCATAAATAAAACTAAGGAAAGTGAAAATTAAAGCAAAGCTTCATTATCATAACTTAATCACTTTTACTTAAAATATCATATTTTTTAGAGTTTTATGTCTTGTAAAATGGAGGAAGTTAATCAAATGAGTATTTATGTAACATTTAAGTAAGAAAAGAGTTCCCACTTATGAAGTTGAATAGTGATGAGTGCATGAAGGGGTAAATGATGAAAATTTCTGGGATTAATATAAAAACTTAACATTTTCAACTAATCAGTCATTGACCCTTAGATCCGGTCCCAATAGAAGTCAAGGAAATGCCTTGAGTCTCTTTGACTGATAGTCTAGAATATCAAATTGCTATGGGAAGGGGAAATTAGTTATTTGTAGTCTGGTGAAAGATATTTACAATGATGTTTCCCACCTTCTTCTACCTACCCAATCATTATCTTCTAACATTTTTTCCTTCTATTTTAATCAGGTGCATTTGAACTAGCAACCTTACAACATTTATTCTTTTTTTAAAGCAGAAAACTATCTAATTCTACACTTATTGCATCCAAGAATTCAGATTAAACTGTTGGATTCGTTTATTCTCTACCTAACTACTGAATTGTCATGATTAAACTATATGACAATTCTTCATTTTCTATCTACGACATTTTGAAATTGAAAAATGAGGAGTCAAGATTAAATTGTTCAACTCATCACAGAATATGGCATTTATTGACACTGCCATAATCAACTGCAAAAGGTAAAAGTAGTGGCATTTAGACTTGCACACTTTCATGTTTTATTCATTTTTTTTCTTTTGGGGTATATTATTTTTTCTAAGTCCTTTGACTTTTCTTTTAGGACTTTTTACCGTCTTTTTTATTTTTTTATTTTTTTTATTTTTTTACAAAATATGGGAATATAACTTGCAGAAGGCAAAGAATGTACATATTTACAAGATTACCATCAGTCAAGTCAAAATTATGAATCTTATATTTATAGGTCACTAACATTGACTTCACTTGGGGATGGCATTTCCTGGTGGAATATCAAGAACTCTGAGATCAGTAGCCTTCATCTTTGACCTTGGTGACCTTGTAATTGTCTTTTGGTTTCTGCAAAAATTCATACTTATGACATTTTGTACTGCAAAGCTTAGGGCCTTCTCTTCGGGCTTCAACTTTGTAGATAAAATATCCAATCCAATCTACACACTTGCAATGAATATTTACAATGATAAAGTAAATCAATCTAACTGTTGAGTGACTCTGAAGAATAGTAGTGTTTCAGCATCCTACCATTCACTGGTCCTTCTTGAAGTTCAATTCCATCCAAATTCCTGATGAAACAAGAATTGTTACCTCTATAATCATATATCACATAGGGTCCTTGCCATAGAAAGTCAAACTTTCCATGTTTGCCTTTATCCTCTCTTCGTGAATCCCATCTCAAAACTTGATCTCCTATGAAAAAATCATCTTCTTTAATCCTTTTGTCAAAAATATTTTTGATTTTATCATATAAAACTTGTGATTTTTCATAAACTTCTTCCCTAGTTTGTTGAAGATGTATGGTTTCATTGATTCTTCGTTGAATATCATTTGTTTCCACCTGTGATACCTAGATAATCTTCATGACTGGAACACCCAAGGAAGAGGGGAAAACTGCATCTATTCCATAGACAATTTGATAAGGTGAAGTTCCAATAGATTTTTTTGTGGTAAGTCTATCAGCCCATAAGGCATAGAGTAGCTTTTTGTTCCAGGTCTTTTTATTTTCTTGGAGTAATTTTTTGATGATATTGATTAAGCTTTTGTTTGATGATTCGGCTAAACCATTACCTTAGGGATAATAAGCAGTGGAATGTCCTAAGGTAATATGGTATTTATGACAGAAAGAAATCATTTTCTTGGATTTGAATGCAGCTGCATTGTCAGTAATAATCTTATGTGGGCATCCAAATCTTGATAAAATATTACTTTCTATAAATGAGATTATAATTGTATCAGTGGCTTGCCTATTAGGAATGGATTCTATCCACTCGGTAAAGTAATCTGTAGCAGTTAAAATCCATTTATGTTGGCCTGAGGATGGAGGATGGATTTCACCAATGAAGTCTAACCCCCATTGTTGAAATGGTTTTTCAATTGATATAGGCTTAAGAGGTAAGGGCAATAGTTTCTTTTTCCCTTCTAAAATTTGGCATTTGTGACAGGAGGTAACAAATTTTTTAACATCAGAGAATAAAGTTGGCCAGTAAAAACCAGCTCTCAGTATTTTGTCTACTGTACTCTTCCAGTATAGGTGGCCTCCACAGTTGCCTGCATGAAATTCCTCAAGAATTTTGTCAGCCTCAAATTTTAATAAACAATTTAGTAAAATCCCACTATTTTCTTTCCAGTAAAGTGCATTGTTTAAGATACAAAACCTCATTGCTTTTTGTTTGATAAATCTTGCTTTGGTTTTAGTTAACCCAGGAGGAGCTTGTAAATGTGTTAGTACAAAGATAATATCAGAGTACCATGGTGAGTCTAGATAGGCCTCACTAATCAATGGAGTCGCCATCTCCTCTTGGTCATCTATTTGTGCAATGAAATTAATATCTAAAGCATTACAATTGGATTCAGCCATCAATCTGGCCAAACCCTGTCCTTTAATGAGCTTTGTTGGTTTGATTTCCAGATCGTACTCAAGGATAGTGGCAATCCACTTTCCTCTCCTACTATCAGGTCCATCTTGTGTCAGAATATCTTTGATTACTGCATTGGGGACATATGCAATGATGTGTGAATGAAGTTTGTAAACTCTGAAATCTTTTATGGCTTTAACCAGGGCTAAAGCCTGTTTTTCCATTATATTGTACTTCAGAGGTGCATCTCTGAGTGCTTTACTAAAGAATGCAATTGATTGTTCAAAACCTTGATTTTTTTTTGCAGAAGAACTGTAGCTATGGTGTGTTCAGATGCAAAGGAAAAGATTATGAAATCTTTTGTATAATCTGGGCTGATGAGGACTGGTGCTTTTGTCAAGGCCTGTTTTATGGATTCGAAAGATTGTTTGGCCTTTATTGTCCACTTTATTGCAGAATCCTTTTTAAGCATATTGTTGAGATCTTTTATAATTTCAGCCAGATTAGAGATAAATCTTCTTAAAAAATTGATTTTACCCAAGAATGCTTGAAGTTCTTTTATGTTTCTTGGTGGTTGAATGTTTAAAATAGCTTCAATTCTTGTAGGGTCTATTCTAATGCCTTCCTTGGAGATTATGTGACCTAACAGTTTTCCTTCTTCTAGTCCAAAAAGAGTCTTTTTAGGATTAAGGGATATACCATATTTTCTACACTTGATAAAGACTTGTCTCAGGTGATCTAAGTGTTCATCATTTGTTTTTGAAAAGACAGTAATATCATCAAGATAGATAACTAAAAATTCATGGATCTCCTTAGCAAAGGCAATATCCATGGCCCTCTGAAAAGTAGCTCCTGCATTTTTCAATCCAAAAGGCATTTTCACGTACATGAAAGTGCCCCAAGGAGTGGTAAATGAAGTTTTAGTTTGATCATCTTTATGAACTAGAATTTGATTATAACCGGAGAAACCATCTAGTAAAGAAATTCTTGAAGAACCTGTCACCCTCTGCAAAATATGATCCATTTTAGGCAAGGGGTAATTGTCTTTCAAGGAAGCTTTATTGAGATTTCTAAAGTCTATACACAATCAAATTTCTCCTGTTTTCTTTCTGGTGGGCACTAAATTAGATACCCAGTCAGAATACCTAACTAGTGCAATTATTTGTGCATCAAACATTCTTTTAACTTCTTTCTCGATTAAAGGTAACAAAATTGGATTAATCCTTCTTAGCTTTTGTTGAAAAGGTTTTTGATTTTCTTTCAAAGGAATCTTATGTTGAATTATGTATTTGTTGTAAGTTTTCAGATCTTCATAACCCCATGCAAAAACATCTTGATATTCTTTCAAAAGTTCTATATATTTATCATTTTCTTCTGATGATAAGGACTTTGATAGTTTGATCATTTTTGGTTTTTCACTTGTTCCTAAGTTACACTCTTCTATATCAAACCTGACTGGTTCCATTTTTGGCCTTTTGGGCACATCATTGGAATCAAACAAGTCTTCTAGGGGAGTTAAACCTCTGGGTAAAATGTTATGTTTTAAATCAATCAAATCTGGTTAATCTTCCATCATTTCCTCTATATCTACTTTTTCCAAGTCATTTATATCACTCTGAGTAAATATAGTAGGTTTATCAAAATTATGTACATCTAAATCATCTATTTGACAGAAATTTGAATCTATATTACAAGGTGAATCTATAATACAATCATTATCAATTTGGCAATTTTGAAACTCTCACTCATTGTTCAAAAAGTGATAGATTTGTTCATCTTCTGAGAAAATTTGCCAGTATTTTACATTATCTGGGACAATAGGTTTGTGTTTGATTTCAGCAGTGTATTTTTGTATTGGTGAAAATGGAAATTTTCAAGTGCTGGCAAAGGTTTCTAAACAATGGGCTTGCAAATTCTGTTTTCTAGGAATGATAGCAAACTTGCTTTCTAACAAATCCTCAACCAAATCATGTGCTGTGTCCTTGTATCTGGCCAATCTAGGATTGTGAACAAAATATTCTGCGTTTATTTGCTTGATAACTAACTCTGAATCTCCCATGACTAATATTCTTTGCCCTCCCAATTTTCTGATGATTTGAAGACCTAAGATTAAAGCCTCATATTCAACCATGTTATTAGTACATTTGAAATTCAATCTAAAGGCATGTCCTTGGGAATGGCTTGTTTCAATGTTGGTAATCCATACACCAGCTCCAGCTCCTAATTTATTCACTGATCCATCAAAATCAAAATGCCATAAAGCTTCATGACCAATGTAATCATCCATTATTTTAGGTTTCTTATCAGTGAGTTCAGTTTGGCTGTTATTATGATCAGGGTTACAGAGAATAAAGAAATCAAGATCAGTAGGAGTTGAATAGATTGGGTAATTGGTAGGTCTTTTAGCATTGCTAATCATAAACTTCATTAAGGTTTCTCTGTAAAGCTTTTTGGGCTGCCCAAATACCAAGATAGTGGCATAACTCATGTCAAGTTGTAGAGATCCCTGCAACTTTGCTCCCCATGAGCGAGAAGAAGCATGCCATATTTTCGCAGGATATCAGCTACCACAACATCCATCATCATGCTTTTACCAGGATATTGGACTAAGTTTACACACAGATCTTTAATCAATCCTATGCATTGGACTTTAGATGAATCAAATGAAAACAGATCTTTATATGGCCGGGTTATGTCTAGATTCAGGGTTTGCATTATTGCTCTGGGCATTAGGTTATGGGAAGCTCCAGTATCTAGCATAGCATTGTGTAATATCTGATCATGTGCAGTAAGACTTAAATAAAATGGAGGTACTGACCCATCTGAATGCTTACCATCTACATTTGGACCAAAGATTAATTCAGGTCTATCATCACTCATATTAATTGTATCATCATTTTCATTTACATTCAATGTTTCAGTAATAATAGATCTATACAAGTCATTTTTAGCCAATTCAACTAAGGGAACAGCTATCTTTAACTTGGATATTTCAGATTGAATGTTAAATGTTGACTGAGATTTGATAGCTTGAATTATTTCATCTTTTGGAACTGTTGTTTGGGATGATTTTTCTTGTGTTTCAACAGTTTTACCTTTAGCTTGAGATTTCCTTTTATCTTCTATTTGAGTTTCCTGATTTCTGCTATCTTTGATTGTTTTTTCAGGAACAGTTTGAGTGTTAGCAGATGCTTTATCAAATTTTGAATTCTCAGCAAAGATTTAGGATTTGATGATTTTGAGTCAGCTGGATTCTTTTTTGGATCAGTAACTGTTGCTGAATTGGGGGCCTTTGAGGTATTAGTCTTTTGGGCATCTCTGGAGGATTGAGCCACCTCATCAGTGATATCTACAATCTTTGGACTAGGCTGTTTTTTAGGACTAGGTGGGTTCGAATTTTGTTTATTTTCTCTGGGAAGGATCTACAAAAGTTTCTTTTTGGGAGCCTCTATATTCTTTTTGTTTTGACTTTGTTGAGTTGGAGCATTGTTTTTTGTAGTAGGCTCATTTGTTTTCTTGCTCCTAAGGTTATATTGGTTGTGAATT
Organism: Pinus albicaulis; assembly: GCA_034641835.2. Taxonomy (NCBI): domain Eukaryota; kingdom Viridiplantae; phylum Streptophyta; class Pinopsida; order Pinales; family Pinaceae; genus Pinus; species Pinus albicaulis. The sequence continues at coordinate 242,446,722 of CM076569.1, read as the reverse complement.
TCATTGATTGTGAAGTCATAACCTTGCTTATAGTCGAAAGATTCACCAGATTCCATTTTGAACTGCTGTAGCTCAAAGAGTTCCTAATCTTCCTGAGTGAGGAAAATTGTATTGTTTTCATCTATCCCCATAACTATGTTGATGTCTTCATCATTCTCAACATTGTTTTGAGAACTCTCTGCAAAGTTCTCTGGGAATGGGGGTCTAATGTTCTGATCTGTGGAAGGTTCTTTACCTTTCCCAGGATTGTTGTTTTTTCTGTAGTTGGGATTCCTGATTTGGGATTGATTATCCCATTATGGTTTTCTTTCAATGTGGTCTAATCTCTCAACTACTTTTTCTAATGTTTTGTTAATAAAATCAAATTTGCCATCTAAGTTTGAAGCTTCTTCTTTGATGGTGACCCTCCTCTCATTTCTAAGTCTGGCTTTTCTGGCAAGGATATTGATTTCTACACCAACAGCATTCAGTTGCATTTGTTCTAGGGTGTCTGCATCCCTTTCTCTAAGTTAATAGGCCATGTCTATATCAAAACAATCAGGGAATTTGAGCAGCACGGAATATGGAGTGGGTTTAAGGTCTGCAGGAATAGAATTGTAAATATTGTTGTATCTGGTGCAAAAATCTTGGACAGACTCATTGGGAGCTCTCTTAACAGCATCAAACTCAGATAATATTTGTAGGGGATTTTTCTTCTTTTCCCATTTATTTAAGAAAGCTCTATGGAATGCAGTTAAGTATGCTATAGTACCAGCACCTAAATTTCTAAACCATGTTTTTACTTCTCCAATTAAGCTTTGTGCAAACAACCTCATTCTGACATCAGACTCATCTATCTCATAAATTTCCCAAAAATCATTCATTCTAGTGATATGTTGTTGTGCAGTAATTTGTGAACAATTATCAAACAATGGGATATCCTTCTGGTAATTTTGGGGCATGTCATGGAGGTTTTGAGGTAAAACCAGGGGAGCATATCTGGCTGCCATGGCTTGAATTTTTGCTAAACTGGGAGGTACAGTAGTAGTGGCAGGGATAGTGCTGGTTATAACAATAGATGTGTTGAAGGCTGTACTTGAAGAGCTTGGAAAAGGAGATGAAAAATAAGTGGTATGGCTAGTGCTTATTGTGGTAGTGGTTGTAGTGGATTAAGTGAATGATGGAAATACTACTTTAGGCTGCAAAGGCAGCTCAGGGATGAATGGCCCGTGGTTGAAATAGCAGTGGATTGAGGATATGATGAATATATGATCCTATGCTGCAAAGGCAACTCAGGATTAATAGGCTCTGGGGGTGAACTGATAGTAGAATCTATAAATGAAGTGGCAGCATACAGAGTAGAATCTACTGCTGGAAAGATGGTGGTGGATAATTGAGAAACTGGAGGTTTAAATTGTGACAAAAAATTGGCTAACTTTGTAGCTTCTTCAAGGTCTTTAATTCGTGTAACACTTACCCTCTCTACTGGACTTTGACTTTCAGTTTTGTCTAATTTTATAGGTTCTGAAATAATTTTCTGTTTCTCATCCACAAAAGAAGTAAAAACAGGATCTATAACAGTTTCCTTTAAATCAGTTTCAGACTTGGTTCTAAATAATGATTTTTCAAACTTCAAATCAAATTCAATATCTGATAAGCTTAATAATTCTTTGGGTAAAGAATCAACTCTTCTCAGGGGTACTTCAGTTTCTGAACTAACAGTTTGTTTTTTCTTTTTTCCTATCTGGTCCGGATTGTCTACTATATCTGCAGGGTTGGGATCAGGGTTGGATCTAATATAATAGACTTTCTTTGGAGCCAAAATGATTATTGTATAAATACCCACAACCTTTAAACTTAACCTTAAAGTAGAAAAGATATGTTTTAAAAATCTTCCTCTAAGATTAAACTTAAAACTGGAGAGTGGTTAATTCCCCAGTATGGTCGCCAATATGTTATCACCCTAGTAATTCTTAAGTCGTGGGATTTTGGTTCATAGTTAAAGAAAACCAGGGGTAACCAAGAACTTCTTTTGAAATTCAGGATCTAGCCTTCCTAAATTCTGGAGAAGGATCTCTCCTCGAGATTTAGCTTGATTTTGTTATAATATTTTAGGCTAGGTATGATTGGACAGTGGTTTTTTTTTTAAAGTTTGGTGGGAATAAAAGGTACTTCAAGGTAAACCACGGAGGGATCTACCAAACCATTGGGCTATGGAGTCAACTTATTTGCAAGCAGAGCTAGGAAATAAAGTCTAAAGAGAAAATGTACTAAGGGTAGGGTAGATGACCTTCAAAGGGTTTGAAATAGGCTTTCTTGATTAAATAGGTGAAATCTAAACAAAAGGGCAGTTAAGAATCCTTAGGTTACAAAAATAAAGATGAAAGGAAGGGGTCAAACAGGGACTAAGAGCATTTAAGAATTCTTAAGTCACTAAGAGCATTTAAGAATTCTTAAGTCCGGTTATCAGCAGAAAACATAATAATGATTAACCAGTAAAAAACAGGGAGCTTTTTAACACTAATTATGTTTAAGCTTTCCTAGTTAATCATTAAAGACAGAAAACATTAAAATGTATGTATGGAACTTTTGAAAGATAAACAGTGAAAATAGGAAAATACTTGACTTATCTGGTCAGGACAAGAATCCTGAGTTATGATGTCTTTAATCTTAATTCCAGTCTGCTGCTTTACTAATCGACTCACACTAACTTCAATATATCCAGCAAAATGTCTATAGTAGTCTTGAAAAATTTTATTCCACACTTAATACTTCAAAAAGAGAAGTATTTATAAAAAAATTATTACAAAATATCTGAGAGACATGTAAGGATATCTCTAGGCAAAAATAAAGTTTATTACATAGAAAGAGGGACAACTGCAAAACAAACTGGCAAGTTGTCCTCTTATCAATAAAAAATAGGACGAATTATCTTAACTTGTTGCTGAGTTGTAGCTGCTGGAAATGCTTGCTGGCAATTTTGGAAAAAGATCTTTTGAAGTTAACTTGAAAGACAATCTTCCCATTTTACATCCTTTCACCTGTGCTTTATCACTGATACTCTTTACGTTGTCCCTTTTACTGCTTCACTATTGTAAAATAAATAATAATCTGCAGTAAAAAGGCGTTTTGACTGATACTCTTTGACTCTGTTTCTTACCCTGATACACTTTGACTACAAATCTTTATATCAAATCAGTGAATTCCTGTCTTTGTTCTGCACTGGGAATTCTCATACTCTTCAATTTCCTATAACTTTCATCTGCCTCTATATACTTAGCAAAATTGGGCTTAACAATGAAAATATGTTTGATCTCATTTTGTAGAAAGAACAAGTTTTCAAAATATTCCAAAATAACTTTACCAGTTGGAGACCCTTCTAGTAAAGGTTTGTTGACCTGCTCTTTGGCATAAGCCCTAATTTTGTTGTCATAATCCTTCTGTGCCATTAATTTTTCATTCAAAGCATGAATGTCTGGAAGGCCTGCTTGTGTTAGTACTGTATATTTGGCCCAAAATCTTGTGATTGCCAAGTTCATGTCCTTGCATCTGTCCTCCAAATTATTCATCATATTTCTCTTATTTAGGACTTTCTTGATTTGTAGTATGCTTTCAGTTCTATCCTGAATTTTTAGCTCTTCAAGCTCTTCTCTGTGTTTTCTATTCAGAAATGTAATAAGCTTCAAGGCTTGAGTAGGTTTGTCAGCCAGTTCTTCTTTTGTCTTCTGAATTTCTATTTGTGTTGCTTTGAATAACTCTTTTTGTTCATAAATAATCTGGATTGAGGGCCATTGTAAATGTATGCCCTGAATGATGTTGTTCCAAAGATAATTCTTGATCTAAGTTACCTGTTCAGTGAGATTAACCTGTTGTTGAAGAATCTTTACCTGTTCCTGCAATTTGTTGGCTCTTTGCTCATGTCCTTTGGATGTAATTAATGCATCTCTGTTAGATGTTTCAAGATTTCTGATGGTGTCTTTCAAGTTAATTATCTCTTTATCTTTTAAGGACGTCTTCCATAGCCTTGACTATGGCAACTGTTTCCCCTGTTTGATTTCCCTGTGATGTAGATGAAGAAGTGGCAGAGATATCTTTAGAAGTAATTGACACTGCAGTTGCCAATACTCCTTTCGGTGCCAAATGTTCTGCTAATGTAGAGGGAACAGCTGTACTTACAGTTGGAATAACTGTGGGAATGGAGATTTCATGAGCTTTCTTCAATGTTTCATTTTCTTGCATTAGAGATTCTATTTGATTTTCCATCTCTTTAATCTAAGCTGTCATCTTCAAAACCAGTTGCATAGTTTCCTCCTTTTCTATCTTTTCCTAAAGAACTAATTTTTCCTGAGGGTGCTCACTCTGTGGCAATTTGAGTTGCTTTCTCAAGGCAACAATATTCTCATTCTTCTGCCTTATCAATTTCTTAGCAACTTCAGTATTGGAGAGATCTACTCCAGTTTCTATCACCAAATCTTCTAAAGACTTGATCCTCAAATCCTTAGCATGTAGAGATGCTTTATCTAATTTCATTTGAGTTTGCAAATTAGATACAGTCTTTTGAAGCATGGTAGCACTCATGGTTTTGCTTACTACCTTTGAATACAGCATCTCTGAAGCACTTCTATGGAACTCTATCTGATCTAGTTCATGTATAGTATCAGCATTCACTTCAAATTCTGTTTTCCTGTAGTCTGTGGCTGACTTTGGATCTGTTACTACTGGTTGGAGAAAAGACATGATAATTTTATTTGAGTAATCAAAGGCTGTCACAAGTTTGTCTTTATCTCCTGGTTTTTCTTTCAGAAGTTTACAATAAACTTCATTCTTGATTTCCTCATTCTTTTCCCTGATCTGCTTGAACCTTTTCTGAATATCAGAATCAGTTTCTTCTGTTGTTTTAGAGGAAGAGGGAGCTTCTGTATTCATTTTTGCTTCAACCATTTCTCTGCCTTTTCCCTATGCTTGTACCTGTTCATTCTGAATTTCCCTGAGTGTTTCATTAACAATCATTGTGGCCTCATCATTTGTTTGTTGATCATTATTATCATCTACATCTATGACTCCTTTTTCTAGAGTAGTCAATCTGGCCTTCTTGCTGTAGACTGTTTTAAATTTGTTTTCAATAATTGCCTCTGCCAAATAGTCGCCTTCTTTTCTAGACCTTTTATTAGATACCTCTGCTTGTTGGTTAACTGTAACCACCTGTGTACTGTCCATCTGATTTTCCTGCAAGCTCTCTGTTTGCATATCCTGAATATCATCAATTAAAGTATTTGCAATCCATTCCATTTGATTAACATACTTTTCAATTAGTGGCTTTGACTCATGGAGGAATGGAGTTAATTTACACTTGACCCTGAGGTTACTTAAAATACCTTGAGGGTCATAGTTCCAGTAAAAGCTTTCTTGGAACTTGAATGCTGATAATTTGCCGCTTACCTCTTTCAAAGCATCTCTACTATTGACTATGAAAGAGCCAATTTGACTTTTTAACTTGAATTGTGCTTTCTTTTTGGAGGCTATGAATTTTACTGCATCTGCATTCAAAATCTATCTCAAATATTCCAAAGCAAAAATCTTGGTAGTTAGAAACTTTGTAATTTGTAAGGAGCCAGGATTGCACCATACACTATGATTTCTGTGTGATTTTTATACAAATACCAATCTCCAACTTTACAGTTTTCAGACAACTGTAAATTTTTTTTGATTTCTTCATTGATCCTTGGTGGCTCTGCTTTGTCCAACAAACTCATGGAAGGTCTGATAAACAAATCATTGAAATCACTGTAGCTGTACTCACTGCTGTTTTTCCTGAGAAGAGAAGTCCAGAATATTACTAAAAGAGGTTTGCCCTCCATATCCATCTTCTGTAATGCAATTGGAAAATTATCTGCCTGAGAAAATAGGAAGAGATGTAACAGATATGATGTATATCTGAACACTCCTTCATCGGGTAATTTTATTAACTAATAATGCATATTATCAACAATGAATTTGGCAAATTCAAATACCAACTCTTGTTGTTGTCCTGGAGACAAGGTAGAAAGGAAACCTAGGATGGAGGCATCTGTAAACTCATCATTAGCATAGCCTAGAATGAATGACAGCATGGAAATGATTTGCCTAGAGCCCTCAGGGAAGTCAAAAGTATCATAAGGTGGATTTACCTTAGGAAGGTTGACATGATTAGGCATGAAGTTTTGAAGGATCTCAAACTTCCTAGGGAAATTCAGGTCTAAATACATCTGAGTCAAATCTTCAATTGACAATGATACTACTCGTGGATCATGGCTTAGTTGGAGCATATCATTGATTGCTTTAGCAGTTATGTAAAATAGGACCTCACTATCTTTGTTCACCATGCATCTTTGGTCAGGGATATAGTGCATTTGACACAACCTAATGAAATCTTGAGCTGGATGGGTGATGGGAACCACATATATAGGCAAGTTGGAGTCCCATACAGGCATATCATTTGCCACTTTTTTCTCAAATTTTTCCTGACACCAGCTATGTACTTCAAGTAGATCAAATTCTAAGGTAGCATCAGTAATTTTGTAGTCTAAGTCAATCAAGGGATTGTTCTCTTCAGAGGTGACAGGAGGCTGCAATGGTATGACTACTTCAGTAGAATCTGCAGTTAGGACAGGAGTAGGTTTATCAATTTTGGAAGGTTTTTGGTTTGGAAGCTTGTTGGAGCCAGGCTTCTGAGGTTTGGGGCCTCTAGTCCTAGGGGTGACCTGCTTTTTAGTCATTTTTGATGTAACTGAACAAGATTAGACCGTTTGCTCAGCTCTTTATGGAAACAGAAGGATAATTAAGCTGCCTTTGGGAAAAATTCGGAATCTGGGCGAGGGTTTTATAATGAGAACGCAGATTTTGAATATACAGAGGACTGGAAAGGGATTTCAATGGTTTCTTCAGTAATTCAAATGGATTTTCACCGTGGGAATAGCTTTTGGATGGTCAAAATTCTTCAGGCGCAAGTGGCAAATTATGGGAAAATTTTGACAGGGTTTCCCCTATTTCTTCAAGGTTTGAGTACTCTCAAATGAGTACTTTTGGCTTTTAAATTCAAATTGGTTTAATTTTTTTTTTGAAAATTAAGAATTTGCAGGTTTGGATTAGTGAAAAATACCTTTGAATAGGTATGATTGCAGTCAAAGAGAGTTGCAGATGGTACCAGTCTTCACACTGGTTGCAGCTATTTGGTAAGAGGCACTGGGAGTCTTCGGAGGCGAAATTAAGGGGGAAATGGCTTTAGAATTATGCATTGGAGCTAAAAATAGCTTTGAAATGGTGTCTGTGAGTGTTTTCTAAGAGGGCGTAAGCGCAAATGCATGTAAACAATAGGAGCTAAGTCTGAAACCTTAAGTCTTTTCAATAAACATGACATTAATTACAATTTGGAATTAATGGCGGGAGTGGTTTTTGTGTTTGAAGGCGAAACCATTAGTGGTTATCGCATTTCTCCTGGGCGGTAAATGGTTTTTTGCTTTTGCAATGCGATCCAATAAAAATAAGACACGTAGCAGATGGTGGTTTGGAGAGACAAATTTTATCGCAAATTTTTTTGCTAACTTCGCCCGATCACTTTTATAATGCGATATTGAATACGCGCCATCGGATTTGATCGCCCGATGCGAACGGTCGAGATTTTTCGGGACGCTGCGGGGATATGGAAAGGTGGGACCCGACTTAAATATTAGCCATCGATCTAATAGGAATAATCAACGGTTATAGGCTAATGCGATGGAAATGGTGGGGGCGGGGGAATGATTCATCGGGTTTAATTTAGACTGTAGGATTAAAGGGATTAAGATGATCGGAGAGTCGGGAACGAATGTGAGGATGCTTCGTTTTTATTAATGAAATTTATGTATAAATGGGGTTTATACATAGAATGGGCGGGTTATTAAAGGTCTATCAAACCAGGGTTTAGACTTTGATAAACTGATACATATTGGGAAAATGGGATAACGTTAAAGCTTTAACCATGGGTAAAGCTTATGAGGGGAAAGGCGAATAAACTCTTTTTCTTCGCTTTTCTATGTACACGATGTGTAAATAAATTGCGCATTTTCAATATTATTTATATTATATAGTTTCAGATTTATCAAAGGTATAAAACTATAGGGGAGAGGGGATATTTTATTATGGATAAGTTTCATGTCAAAGGGGTAATTTTGGGATGTTTTTTCCATGTGTTTAATATCTTTGACATAAAAAGTATATAATAAGAGGGTTTTTGAGATATTAAATAAAAGAGAGCTATATTAATAGGACTAAGATAATTTATAAGGAGTTAATAAAATATGTTAAGTGTTAATATGAAAAGGGACAATGAATACTCAAAATTCATAAATAAAACTAAGGAAAGTGAAAATTAAAGCAAAGCTTCATTATCATAACTGAATCACTTTTACTTAGAATATCATGTTTTTGAGGGTTTTATGTCTTGTAAAATGGAGGAAGTTAATCAAATGGGTATTTATGTAACATTTATGTAAGAAAGGAGTTCCCACTTATGAAGTTGAATGGTGATGAGTGCATGAAAGGGTAAATGATGAAAATTTCTGGGATTAATATAGAAACTTAACATTTTCAACTAATCGGTCATTGAGCCTTGGGTCCGATCCCAATAGAAGTCAAGGAAATGCCTTGAGCCTCTTTGACTGATAGTCTAGAATATCAAATTGCTATGGGGAAGGGAAATTAGTTATTTGTAGTCTGGTGAAAGATATTTACAATGATGTTTCCCACCTTCTACCTACTCAATCATTATCTTTTAACATTTTTTCCTTCTATTTTAATCAGGTGCATTTGAACTAACAACCTTACAACATTTTATTATTTTTTGAAAGCAGTAAACTATCTAATTCTACACTTATTGCATCCAAAAATCTAGATTAAACTGTTGGATTCTTGTATTCTCTACCTAACTATTAAATTGTCATGATTAAACTGTATGACAATTCTTCATTTTCTATCTACGACATTTTGAAATTGAAAAATGACGAGTCGAGATTAAATTGTTCAACTCATCACAGATTATGGCATTTATTGACACTCAGCCATAATCAACTGCAAAAGGTAAAAGTAGTGGCATTTAGACTTGCACACTTTCATGTTTTATTCATCTTTTTTCTTTTGGGGTATATTATTTTTTCTACGTTCTTTGATTTTTCTTTAATGACTTTTTAGCCTCTTTTTGATTTTTTTGATTTTTTTATTTTTTTACAAAATATAGGAATATAACTTGCAGAAGGCAAACTATGTACATATTTACAAGATTACCATTAGTCAAGTCAAAATTATGAATCCTATATTTATAGGTCACTAACAGAGCATCTTTGCCCAAATTTTTTTGTGAAGAAAGACAAAGAGCGATTTTTTTTCTTGCGGGTGCACGCTTCTAGGTCACTCCCGATGCACTTCTCCCCCACAGCCCTGTTTCAAACCTCTATTTTAATAGGTTACAAAACTTACTAGCTTGTCATTAGCAAAAACACCGATCAACAAATGAGATCAAAGGGATCTGAAGTGGCACTATACAAAGCAGCATTAGAATTGCATTTTGAACACTTCCAATATAGGGAACCAGGTTGCCTTGCAAAATTTATATCTCTGTATGTCCCAATATTTTCCATTAGAATTGCATTTTGAGCACTTCCAATATAGGCAACCAGGTTGCCTTGCAAAAATTATATCACTCTGTATGTCCCAATATTTTCCATTTTTGTTTTATTTCAAGTATGCCAATAGGTTTAGGCATGTACCTTTTTCGAGTAGTAGTCACTGTCGATGTTGGCCTGGATTGTTGGCAAGGGATGAACATCTTTGTATAATATAACCTTGAACATTATCAATGCTTGACATATTTGAATATTTTTTGAAGAGCATTTTAGGGTGGTGTTTAAGGATTTTAAATTGAGATCATGCTTGCTGTCTCTATCCTGCTTTACAAAGTGTCATTTACAATACGATTGAGGCTTCATCCTTAGGGGGCATTAATATAATTTTTCTTTTTTTAATTTATATTATCACGATTGTCCATTTGACTTATGCATGTCATTTCTCCCTTGAAAGGTTTTCTCGGCCTATACTACATGGATTATGCACACTCGGATTTGCAGTAAGGGCCGTCATCAAGTGTTGTTGTGAGGGGCAACCATCTCTTGTTAAAAGTGTTCTAGGCCGATTTTTGATGCATGTCTACCCCGGTGAAACGCTAATGACAGAGATGTGGCGAAGTGAGACAAGGTATGAATAATCATATTCATGGTTGAATCATATGAAAAGGAGTCTTTTACTTATTCACGCTAATTCCAATTTTAATCTGATCCTTTTTTCCATGCATTTCTTAATATGAATTTTACTTGTTCAAGTGGCAGACAGGCCTAATTTTGTTTGCTGTTTTTCAGGGTAATATATCAAACCAAAGTAAAGGAAAGAGAAAAAGTAGTCTTGTCAGGGGTTGTACTTTTGAATCATGTTTCTTCCGCCTTGTGAAATATTCACCTATCAACAATGGGTTCGCTCAATATTAAAGTTGCCCATGATATAGTATGTTTATATATTTTTAGCTGACTCCAGTTTTAGTAGGTACTCATTCTCACCATGGCTTGGAAATCCCAACCAAATAAAACCATATCAAAATATTGAAGGATGTCACAAAGTTTGTGAATTCAGTTGCACTCCTTTCAACCCCTACTATAATTTATCAGTGAATTAATATTTTAGTAAATATTTGGGCGTAACATATGAATTCAAGTCTTTACCATCTCAATTAATATTTTAGTAAATATTTGGGCGTAACATATGAATTCAAGTCTTTACCATCTCAATTTTTTGAAAGTGTCATGAGATAAATCTATAGTGAATGTTCAGTACAAAATAATTATAAAACTAGTTAAAAATAGTGAATATTTAACTAATTATGTGCTAGTAGGTGGCTAGTTGGCACTAACATGTGCCATCACGTTTACTAGGGTTGTCATTTATAAATGTGGGGAAGCATACCTTGGGTTTTACCACATTGTTTTTTTTTTGGAAAAAAGATATAGACACACAAGCACTAAATCAAGAAAGCAAGGAAATATGCAAATTAGGAAGATGAGAAATCCAATTTCAAAGTTATGATTATTTATGTCAATAGAGAAGCAACATCACAATGAATAGTTGTATGATTGTATATAAATGGTGATTAATTATGTTAGTAGTCCTTCAAAGCATGAACAGAAAATGGTATCTATTATTTAATGCCTCACCTTCCCATGAAGCATCACCAATTGATAAATTCTTCCATTTGATGAGGTACTTTGTTAGTTGTTTGGCTCGTAAAGATTTTGTATCAGTTAATAAATACCTTTGAGTCCAAGATGAGATTTTTCTTCTTTGTTAAGCCATTGGAATTTTATTTGTATTGGGCAATGATTTAATTTCTGTTTTAGACAAAATATGTGTGAGGAGATATAAGCAAGCTTTGTTTATGTTTTCTCTAATTTGATAGTGACCATAGATTTTTGGTGTTACCTTCTTCTTTTTTCTTTTTCTTTTTCTCCCTCCTTTGAGAGATGATTGTTTATATGGTTGAAGGCATACACATAGCCAATACCCTCAACACCTTAGTTTGGACCACTGATAAGCAATTGTCATTCAACCCTATTTGAAGTCTCAACTAAGCTTTTATTTAAGATATCCATAATCTTTTGGGATTCCTCCAAATAGTTTCTGGCAGTGGGAATTGTTATGTCAATTTTGTAAAAATATCCAAGTTTAGGAGAGTCATAAGGCTCATCTTAGCATAATCCAAGCTTTTATTTAAGATATGCATAATGTTTTGGGATTCCTCCAAATAATCCCTAACAATGGGAATTGTTATGTCAATTTTGTAAAAATCTCTAAGTTCAAGAAAGACAACCACATAGGGCTTTAAAGGACTCATCTTAGCATTAGTATGTAGAGTTAAACCACCATTTTGCCTAGTGTAATCACTAAGACAATTTATTTTGTTTATTAGTAGCGAAGCATTGAAGATAAACCTCAATATGTTTGTCTAAATTTTCAATGTTACCCTTGTTTATGAATGGTAGGTTGAACATTTGCTTAAGTTTTCAATTTTAACTTTGTGGATGGCAAGTTGAGCATAGTGCATGACATACTTATTTGTTGGCATAAATCTTCATTGAATTTGAGAACTTTGGTTGTATCAATATTATTTATAGTCATGAAATGTGCATACTTAATTAACCTATCAACCATAACAAATATACAATCATTTCCTTCTAACATTGGAAATTCATCAATGATGTTCATTGAAATCTCTTCCCAATGTTGATTTGGATTATGAAAAGGTTGTAGCAACATTAGATATGGAATATTTTTGTTAGTGCTTTCAAATATTTGGCATTTAGTTGTGTGTGTACATATGTCATTCTTCATTCCTTTCCCAGAGAGTGATTACTAAGTAGTATAGGAAGGGTTTAAACAACATTTGTGTCCAATTATGGATAATTGTGTGAATCTTTCAAATTTCACTCTTAATTTTTGGGTACTGGTGATAGATAAAGATGATCCTTATAATATAAAATTTCAGCTTTTATAGAAATTTCGGATTTTAATTTCAATAATTTTATGATTTTTGGGATCATTGACAATATTCAACATGAACTTCATCAATCCACTAACATATGACTATGGAAATGAAACATGAAACATGCAGTGCTTTTATCATCACACCAAATGAAGCATAGACAATGACTTATGTTTTCTATTTCGTCCAAGTTTCAAAGTTAGAAAGTTCATATTTTATTTATCTATTTTTATTGCTTAGTTAATATCTTTTATGACAAGATATTTAACAATGTCATGATTAATGAGGATCAAAAAAACATATTGCAAATAAACATGGATGCCATTTGCTTAGTGTACATAATTATGAAAATTTATGTCACAAGTGAATCTTAAGTGTTTTATAATATTGATTTTTCCACTTTAAATAGTATTGGGTAACCATATTGCATTGTTATTATGCCAATTCCGAATATGGATGCATAATATTTGTTTATGAATGGTTTAATATTGAGTTTTCCACATTAAATAGTATTGGATAACCATATTGCATTGTTATTATGCCAATTCCGAATATGGATGCATAATATTTGTTTATGAATGGTTTAATATTGAGTTTTCCACATTAAATAGTATTGGATAACCATATTGCATTGTTATTATGCCAATTCCAAATATGGATGCATAATGTTTGTTTATGAATGGTTTAATATTGAGTTTTCCACTTGGGTAACCATATTGTTATTATGACAATTCTAAATATGCATGTATAAAGTTTATTTATGAATGGTTTAGAAAAAGCTACAAAAGCTATATTGGACTTAAAAACATTGTGTGTTTGATATTTAAAAACATTATTCACTTCTTCCTTCTATTTAATTTTTCTCTTGAAAGTAAATATGACTTTTAATATGATAAGGGTGCTACAATGAGTGTAGGTTTCTACAAATTTTACACAGTACCATGTAAACTTTAAGAATATTTTTTATTTTGAAACGTTTTTGACTTTTGATCATTCTAAGATTGCTTAATCTTGTTTGGATCTACTTTCTTTCCTGTTTTTTGTTGGTTTAACCCATGTGGGATTTGAACTTTGATTTTCTTGCTTTTACACAATACTTCGTAATATGGCAATCACAAATTCTTCCCCCTGTGTGCTTTGTTTGGATCTACTTTAACACCCAATTTAAATGTCATATGTTTATGTTTTTTAAATGTTAATAAGAATCTATGGAGAATCAATAACTTTGATGGATCGACTACCAATATTATACCAAATATGACTTCATAAATGCCATTAATGGGTTGGTTATAACATGTCTCCAAGGACTTGAACCCACTCAGCTGGGGAAATAAATTGCTCACCAAACCACTCAAGCTAAGATCCTTGACTTTAAATTAAGGACATGGGGGTGGGATTTGATCTACATATGTCTGCACAGGTCATGAAATCATTTAATATAGTCACTTTGAGTGCAACCACTACCTCAAGGTGTCCCTTGTTAGTTTTTTGTAGCATCGGATGTGTTCTAGCCATTAGATTTGGCAGAGTGACTAGAATACATGTATTCTCCAATACCCAAAAATTGTTTCTAGAAATTCCACCTAGAGATGACTTAATTAAATTAATTAGCCAGTTTTTAATATTTCCTAAGCCCAAACTTAGAAATCTGATTAATTAAAAGGAATTAATTAAGTCATGGTGAGAATGTTCTAGAAAAGTGCATGGATCGATTTCTAGTTAATCATAGCCATCAATTAAGATTTAATCGTGGTCGTTGAACTCTCAATGGAGGATTATAAGAAATTGATGGGGCTTGGAGAAAACACACCAAATCAGTTGAGTATTCGATTTGTTGGGAAATTGATCTCCAGAGTAGCAGCATTCAGTTGCCAGATGCAATTCAGTGAAGTTGAAGCAGTGAGAGAGGGGTAGAGATAATGAAGCTAGAGGAAGCTTTTCCAGTTCTAGTGAGTACATTGTAGAGAGGCAGTGATTGCCACAAAGAGGCAGTGTAGAGCTTTGTGAGGAGATTTTGTATTTGCTGGGGAGCAGGAGATATTCTAAGCCGGATGTTGGGTAGAGGGTCCAGAGGAAAAGAAGATCAGTCTTCCAGACAGTAGTTGTAGAGACAGTAAGAGGAGAAGTTGTTCCAAGCTTGTGGGATGTAGCAATTGCGTAGGATGATGCAATGACTGCGCATAGGGGCCAAGGAGCAGCTCAATTCGAGCTGAGGTCAGTGTTGGATCGTCTGTGGAGTGAGAAATTTTCTCACTAGTTTTTATTTCCATTCATTTCTCTGTTTTGGATTGCTAGATTAAGCATCCATAGATTGTACTCAGATTCACTACTGCATAATATTAAAACCCTCAAGTGCTGCACCAGTTTTCCCGAGCTGGGTTTTTTTGGGGACTTAGTTCAAAAATAACGGTGGCATATTGTGTGTGTGTGTGTGTGCATCTATTTTTCTAACGTTTATTTTTCTTCCACGGTATTTTTTTTGTGAAGGTTGCAGTGAATTTATTTCGATGTGTCGTAGCACACAACAAATAATTTGTTAATTAATTTAACAAATAGAAGAAATAACATTAGTTGCTGCAATAGGATTCGGGATTCCCAGATTTTCACATGGTATCAGAGCACGCATAGAAAGTCGGAGAGCTCAATAGAAAAAAGGAAGAGGAGCTTCGTAGCATTATGTAAGCAGATGTTCAAAACCCCAGAGGCAGTGCGATTCCTTTTGGCCAGGAGGGTCAATTTTTGAGGAAAAATCGATTTCTTAGAGAGTGACAAAGAAATCATATTTCTCCATATCGAAGATTACCAAAGGCAGAGAGAGTAGATCTTCGACTGGATGCGGTGTTTTGCAGTAGTTGCTAGTGAAAAATAGCGTCAAGAGGAAGAAAGAGCACACGCTGAGGGGAATTTTCCTCATGAGACTTCTAGCTTCAAAAGTCTGATTTCTTATAGCAGATCAATCATTGTTGTGAACATATTTACTCACTCCAACAGAGAGTGCGTAGAGCCTAGCAGCAGTTGAGCAAAAGCAAAGAGGAGGATTTCGACTTATTTTGCTGAGATGACATCAGTAGGGCTGAGAGATTAGGATTGGTTGGACGGAGCATCCAACTATGTGATCTAGAAGGCAAGGGCTTCCTTCCTTCTGGATGAGTATTATCTCAAGGTGTGCATTGATAACGTGGTGGTTGCCCCCATGCATCCAGATCAACTGAAAGCTTACAAGAAGGAGATGGTGGAAGCGAAGAGATTGATTCTCGATAGGTTTCGAGATCATGTAGTATCAAATATAGTTGGAAAGGACACTTCCAAGCAAATGTGGGATGCTCTTGCCATGCTATACAAGGGATATTTTGAGCAGCGGAAGATGTATTTGGAGGAGAAGCTGAGATGTATCTGTATGCAAAAGGGGGAGATATCTCTCCCCCTAAGATGTTCACAAACACTAACACTCACAATACGTGCATAAAGCCCTTCCTCAACAAGTTTCAGGAGGTCAGAGACCAGTGGTCAACTGTAGGGTCAACGCCCTAACCTACATAACTGGTGTGATTAGCTCTCAACAGTGTTTCTGAGGACTGGAGGTCTTTGTCCAAACTATTTTGGGCAGAGACGAGTTGCCAGAATGGGACATGATGTCGGTTGATTTGCAGCAAGAGGAGATGAGACGAGATTTGGTGAAGAGCACCATAAGTGGCAGCAGCAGCCATAGTGGGACGAAGCAGGTGAAGGATGAGGAGAATGTGTCCCTAACATAAAAGGGGCAACAGGAATAGCGTAGGAAGAAGGACATGTCTAAGGTCAGGTGCTTCAAGTGCGGCAAGCTAGGCCATTACAGCACTAAGTGTCCTCTCAGAAAGAAGGACAAGGAGGAGAAATAGGACAAGCAGGTTGCTTCCACGAAGATCGATAGGTTGTGCTCCAGGTTGGAGGAATATTTTTCCATGATAGTAGACATCCCTCCAGGAGTGAGGTGGGGTGACTTGGTTTTATAGCCCCATTGTGCTACAGGATGGGCAGGATTCTTGAGGAGGTCCACCTCTTGAATCAGTACCTTGCTACGGAAGCCCATAATATTCAATAGCATGATGGACCAGTGGTAGTTGGTGCAGTGAAATGCCAGAGTGAAAAATGCAGTAGCTAGTAGCGATCAAATACTGGGAAGCGCAGTGCAAAGTTGGAAACAATGCAATTGGCACATTTGCAAATTCAACAGCAGCGCAGAGGCTTCAGTGACAATGCAGAGACTAGTAGCAGTAAGGATTCGAGTGACAGATGCATCATACTGACCACATTTGGTTCAGTAAGTTGGATAGTTCTCAGTTATAGATGTTGCAGTTATAGATGAGAGGGAGTTGCAGATGTTGTAGTAGCAACAACAATAGATTTGTATTGTAGATGCGGTGTTGGCAGCAGTTATGCAGGGTCAAACGCAACACAGATGCAGCACATATCAGATTTGTGTAGTAGTTGGTGGGCAATAGTAGCCAGACATCAGCAGTGTGACTGGAGATGGTACAAAGGCAGTGTATTGTAGCAACAGTTGCAGTTGCAGTACTAGAACACTTTCCTCGCTAAAAGGGAGCGTTAGATTTTTGTAGCATCGGATGTGTTATAGACATGATATTTGGCAGAGTGACTAGAATACATGTATTCTCCAATACCCAGTAATAGTTTCTGGAAATTCCACCTAAAGAAGACTTAATTAAATTAATTAGTCACTTTTTAATATTCCATAAGTCTAAACTTAGGAAATATGATTAATTGAAACTAATTAATTAAGTCACGGTGAGAATGTTCTAGAATAGTGCATGGATTGATTTCCAATTAATCCTACCATCGATTAAGATTTAGATTTAATCGTGGTCGTTGAAGTCTCAACGGAGGATTTTAAGAAGAACTTGATGGGGCTTGGAGAAAGCACACCAAATTAGTTGAGTATTTGATTTTCTAGGAAATTGATCTCCAAAGTAGCAACATTAAGTTATTGGAGGCGATTCAATGAACTCGAAGTAGTGAGAGAGGGGCAGAGATAGTGAGGTTGGAGGAAGCTTTTCCAGTTTCAGTGAGTAAATTACAGAGAGGTAGTGATTTCCACAGAGAGGCAGCATAGAGCTTTGTGAGGAGATTTTGTATTTGCTGGGGAGCAGGATATATTCTGAGTCGGAAACTGGGCAGAGGGTCTAAAGGCAAAAAAGATCAGTCTTCCAGACAGCATCTGCAGAGACAGTAAGAGGAGAAGTTGTTCCAAGCTTATGGGACGCATCAATTGCTAGGATGACGTAGTGATTGTGCAGAGGGAGCAAGGAGCAATTCAATTTGATCTGAGATTAGTGTTGGATCGCCTGTGGAGTGAGAAATGTTCTCACTAGTTTTTATTGCCAATCATTTCTATGTTTTGGATTGCTAGATTAAGCATCCATAGATTATACTCAGATTCACAACTTCATAATATTAAAACCCTCAGTTGTTGCACCAGTTTTCCCAAGCTGGGTTTTTCTGGGGACTTAGTCCAAAATAAATAGTGTCATATTGTGTGTGCATCTATTTTTCCAACGTTTATTTTTCTTCCGCAATATTTGTTTTCTGAAGGTTGCAATGAATTTATTTCGATATTTGTCGTAGCACACAACAAATAATTTGTTTAATTAATTTTAAAAATAGAAGAAATAACATCAATTGCTAAAATAGGATTCAGGATTCTCGGATTTTCACATCCCCATGGTTCAAGGTGTCCCAATTTAAATGGTGTATTGAGAAAGATGTTCAACCACATTTTCTCAAATGTGCATTTTCATTTTTTTGCATAAATCTATTTTTATTTTATATATAATACTTCATATAAGGGCTTAAGTTGCTATTTTCAAGTTTTATTGTAGATGAGCATGTCATTGAAGAAAACAAACATATGTTTTTAGATATGTTGGAATGTTTTTTTCATTGCAACCAAGAATGTTGTCAATGTTTTAGTTAATCTAAACAACATCATCTTTGATACATAATGCCTCTTGGGAGTTCTAAATGTAGTGCTTTGAAAATCTTCTAAAAGTATATGGTTTTTTATAACACTTTTGTTGAAGAATGTAACTAGTATCGGTCTTCATAATTGTACTTGAGTCATAATGTATTATATTTATCGAAGAAAGAAAGAAAAATATGAGTAAAAAAATTGACTTATTAAAGCATGGGTTTCATGCTTGGTAAATTTTTTTTAGTTCAAAGCCTCCATTGAAGGGTTCTAGGGTTTATGTCAAGCGTCCTTTTCCATGTCATATTGTAAAAGACCCTTTTGGGGATTTTTTTGTCAAAGAAATTTATTTTATTGTAAAATAGGTCAATTAGGCCTCCTCCACCAAGTCGGCCTAAACTGGCAAGCAGAATCACTATATAAAGGCAACAAGTCGACCTCATTTGTCTCACTCGCTCATCAAGTTCGTAGTGCAACTTCTGGGCAGGAAAAAGGTGTGAAATTCAAGGGACAAGAAGTAAGAATCTAACGAAGAAGGAGGTGATCATTTTGATAAAGAAAGGAAAATTTAATTCTATTATTCCACACGTGCTAAATTTTGGAGTGTTGCAGGAGGGATAAAATTCTTCAGTTGTTGGAAGGACCAAAATTCTGAAGTTGGGTTGAAATTCTGGTGAAGCTGGGACCAAAATTTCT
Organism: Pinus albicaulis; assembly: GCA_034641835.2. Classification (NCBI taxonomy): domain Eukaryota; kingdom Viridiplantae; phylum Streptophyta; class Pinopsida; order Pinales; family Pinaceae; genus Pinus; species Pinus albicaulis. The sequence goes on along the minus strand of CM076569.1, from coordinate 242,427,487 downwards.
AGGTTGATGTTGCACTCTAGCTATTGGAAAAAAAGAGATTGTTGAAAGTTGTTGTATATTATTGGAAAGTTGACTTGGTGGATGATGCAGGGGCATTAGGCTCAAAAGTTACTTTATACATAAGTAGACATAGGGGGTCCCATGTTCTTAAATATTCTTGTAAATATTAATAGTTTGAATAAAGTTGGTAGGGAATTGTAGTTGTTCTCAACTCATTTTGAGAACATGAGAAATTGGTTAAGATAGGAATATGAAGAGTCAGTTAGGGTCAGTTCAGTTATTGAGTCTGATTTTATTGGGAATGCTAAGAGTTGCTAAACTGTTTGGAGACCTGAATCGATTCAGGTCATCCTTGTGGTATAAATGTAATCCTGAAGAGGTTAGATAAAAGGAGAGAATCAGAGAGGGAGAGAGAGTTAGAGAGTTAGAGAACCTCTTCAGCAACAGAGTAGGAGGATAATGGCCACTAAACTGAATATCTGGCCTGCCATGAAATTATAAGAATTTGCTTTTGAGATTTATCGCTTGTATGTATATATATATATCTGTTTATGAAGAATTGTTTATGAGTTACATGTGTGACTTTATGTCTTATTGATCGAATTACATGGAGACTCAGTAAGTAAATTCAGTGGTGTTTAGAATATAAATCGCTCCGGCATTGTATTGACAGTGTTGGTTTAACTCTGGCTAACGAATAATGTGTGTCATTGAAGAAATCGACTTTCTTGTCAGTGTGTCTTAATTGTATGTGCCTTGATTGTATTGAGTTCTGCGCGAAGCACTGCAAGTAAATTGACTTGTGAGGTGAGGTGAATCGATCATTGTAAGGATTGATTCTGAGATAGAAGAATTCCTGTGTGTGAGGTTAGGGCAAGTTGACTTCTTGTGTTCACCATACGAGTGAGAGTTTAATTCCCTTGAAAGTGTTGGATTACATGCGATCTGTGTGGAGGATTGTTGGGTTATTAATATGAATAATCCTGCGTGATTATAGGCGTGTGTTCTGTTACGAGAATTTCGTATGGGTGAGACCCTGTGACAGAGTATATATAAGAAACACATAATAAAATTCTGTATGAGAATAGCAATCTCGGTTATTGAATTGGTGGAAGCGTGAAAGAACTCTGTAGCGAGAGTCATAGGAAGGAGTTGAATGGAACCTGGCGTGTCAAGGAAGTGGAACCGTGACCGGAGTGAACAGTAAAGGTGGGTTCTGGTTTTGATCGCACCGCTTTCGTCGGGCAGGCAGTATTTAGCAAATCGGAGCGATTCCATAGATTGGGTGACGCGTGTCCCGGAGCAAGTTGGAAAAACTGCTTCCACTGCGCGCCATCGCGCATTATTGTTCGTGCATCTTGGCCAAGCGATAATCGTTCGATCAATTGAAGTGATGCGACGCGATAACAACCGTTGGATGAGCGCGTGGATTTAACGAAGGTATGAATTGGGTTGTGTGTTGACTCCATGTTGGAAAATACGTTGTATGTGTGGGCCCTAAATCAAAGATGTATTGATCGGGACTGTTCAACTACGGTTGCGAGTTTAACCGAGGCATGTCCGATGTGGTCGAGTTTGTTATAACACTTCCAATATAGAAGAAGGCCGTAATATATATATGGATATATTACGTATAATGGTTAGTTAGCGCAATATGAAATATGTGACGTGGTGAATGTGGTTTAATATATGTACCTGCCGAGGGTTATATGATGTGGTTGATTTATATCAAGAACATGTTGAGTTGCCCAGATTGTGAGTTGATTGGGCAAGAAATTTTGAATGCAATTGTACACAGCTTTGTTAAAAAGTTGAGCAAAATGGGACTGTGGATGACCTCGCTATCAAGTGGTATCAGAGCTTCAGGAATAGCTCTTTTTGAAAAGTCCAAGTTTGGTGAATGTAAGGAAACTAGACTTGTGGAAACTGATAAGATTGCAGCCTACAGAGACACAGTGAGGGTGATTACAGAATTGCAGAGTCCAATTGGAGGACGAGAGTTTTGAAGACTACAGATTTGAATAAGGAAGATCAGGCAGCAAGGATACACAGAATCACAATGAACAGGATTTTCAGAGTGAGTGGAGGACAAGATCATGATCTTGCAGGTAATTAACTTTAATCTAATTGAATTTGTAATTGTAGAATTGTGGTTGCTGAAAATTGAAGACAGAGTTTGATAGTGAAGATAGTGAGCCTGGTATTCAGCTAGAGGCTGGATAAAGGGGACAATTGCAGTGTTCTCAAGAGAAATGAGTAGTGTTTAACTCTGGTTGGAGGATTGTTTGCAAAAATCAGCGTGCAGACAATTGAAGACATCTCAGCAGAAGTAGATCACATCTTTGAGAGCAGTGGTAGAAGAGTCAAACAAGGGACTCTGAGTAAAGAAGGAGAGTGTGGCAGAACCTAGAAGATTCCCAATAGAGGTTGGATGAGCAGAGAGCAGAGGTGTTCTTGAGAGAAGTTGCAGAGTGAAGCCTAGTGAGCAAAAGAGAGTGCTCAGAAGGTTCCTACAGAGAGGGGACCAGTACTTGCCAAAAGCCGGATCCAGAGGGAAGGATTGGTGAGGTGAGTTGCAGCAAGAGAGCTTGCTGTTGCAGAGGCTTAGTGCATCTTGTGAGTGAAGAACTCCTAGAAAAGAAAATGGCTACTGAGAGCCATAGCAGAGACTGCAGAGATTGCAGAGGTTCTGAGAGAGGCGACAACAGAAGAAGGAAAGAAGATGCCAAAGCAAATGGCATGAATAAGAAATCCACAGATGAAGAGTATTGGAAGGAACTTGCTGGGATCAGGGAAGAGTTCAACAGATTGAAACTAAGGATAGAATAAAGCCAGAGAGTTGGTTGGCTCATGAGGAAGAATGTGAAATGGCAACCATTACCGCTGATGTTGAGGAAAAATAAGATTTCCCTATTGAGGGAAGAACTCAGAGCAGCTGAGTTGAAAGAGGAAATTTCTGCTTCTGAAGCAGAACAGAGCACAGATGAAGAGTGGAGACCTGCAGGAGATCTTGTGAGACATAGTGAAGACTCGAGGCAGCAAGAAGCTTGTCTTGCTGAAGAGGAAGTCATTGAGGAATTCCTGAGTTATTGGACAAGTCCAGATGACGTAGGGGCTTGTGTTCTTGAGTCTAACAAATGTGAAGTGATGACAGACTCCATAGAGGAAGAAGAACCCAGAGTTCTTGAGACAAGGATGGAAACTGAAGATTCCATGTGCAGACCTGTTCAAGAAGAAGTGCTTGACGAAGCAACCAAGACTGAGAAGTCTTTTGATTTGAACACTAAAAATTTGTGTCTGTTTGCAGGTACACCACTGGAATATGAACAAGCTTCAGAGTTTGTTGGTGAGAAGAAGACATTGAATCTGAAATCTGTTCAGATCAATGCTAAGATAGTGAGATCTCAGGGAGAGATGAAGACAGAAGGGTCAAATGAAGATATCCAGCATAATTTTGAAACTGAGAAAGAAGGGCCAACGGAGGATTGGTCAAGGACAAGCAGAGGCATAAAGGGTTATGTAAAGTTCCGGAAATCTACTCCTATTGAAGTTGTTGAATTGTATAGGAGGTTATATTTTCAAAGAAGAGAATTGGAAAGGCAGAGGACCTATGCACTGGATAAGTTGCTGGGAAAGCAAGGCGGGAAGATCTTCATGGATGGATTTCATGAAGCAGATGATGGAATAAAAGTGAGGCTAGCTAACAGTCTCATGAAGAATGTATATCAACATGCTGAGGTGCTGACAGAAGGTTTGGAAAGGAGTTCTACACAACATACTGATGTGTTGTCAGAGGAAAAGAAGGCATTGAAGTATCGGAACTTTAATGCTGATGATCCATGTGTTAATCATGCAGAGAAAGATGATGAAGAATTTATGAGCCTTGAACCAGACTTAGAATTGCCGGGAGAAGAATTGGTGACTAGGTCATCAATTGAGACCATTGGGTCTCATGGTTTTAACACTGACAGTTTGTTTATGTGTACAAGTGATGCAGAAGACAACTCATCCTTTGAAATTGTCTTGAGAGAAGAAAAATTGTTGCTGAAGGAGGATGAGACAACCATGTCTCATATGCAGGGAATTATCACTGTCATTGACAGAGAAGAATTGGCTAGACTGATGGGCCAAGAGCAGACTAGAGAGCATATTTTAAAAGCTGCTGAAGTGAGGAGGAATCAGCATTCCATGCTGACAGAATATGAGAAAGAAAAGCTCCGAGAACTTGATTGGATTTCCAGAATCCATCAAGAGGATGAGAGGCAGTTGTTGAAGATTGCCCAAGAGGAAGGAAGAGATGTTGGAGCTAACTTCCAGCATGTTGAAGATGTAAAACAAACACAGGAGAAATGGCTGAACTGTTTGTTGGGAGCATTTGAAGAAGAGAAAGGGATTGCAAACCCTCGAGCAAGGATGCCTGAAGCTGTGAAGAAGAGAGGAGTAGATACTAGCTTGCAGAATCAAATTCTGTTTACTAGTATACTGGAGGAGTATGTCACTGCTGGTAGGAATTTAAATAGTGGATTGTTTTCTAAGAATGAATTTGCAGATGATGAACAAAAGAAAAGTGTTGCATAGGGACAGGAAGGGGAGGCAACAACACCCATGGTGGCAGCAGATGCAACATGGGGGATGACACCTGCAGAAGTAGTAAACATGTTAATAGCATGTGAGACTGCAAGAGCAGCAATATTGGCAGCGACAGAGATTGGAAGCAGCCGCAGAGGGCAAGATGATCTCCAGCTAGAGGATAAGTTGGACATGGAGATTGAATACATCAGAAGACTGATGGTAAGGGTGTCTCCGAAGAAGTAGACAGCAGCAAGGAAACAAAAGGATCTTTGTCAGGGAGGACAAAAGTAGATAGTGAAAGTATAGCTGGAGGTGACTTACAAAACAAAGTCTAGAAGCCTGGAGAAGATCAGTTGAAGGATGATGAAGCTGATGGGCAGCAGCAAAACCAAGTATGGGATCCTAGAGGCAGAGACGAATAGCACATGATCAGGAGATCATGAATAATTTGAAGCTTGGGAGTCTGATGCAGGGGCATTAGGCTCAAAAGTTACTTTGTACATAAGTAGACATAGGGGGTCCCATGTTCTTAAATATTCTTGTAAATATTAATAGTTTGAATAAAGTTGGTAGGGAATTGTAATTGTTCTCAAGTCATTTTGAGAACATGAGAAATTGGTTAAGATAGGAATACGAAGAGTCAATTAGGGTCAGTTCAGTTATTGAGTCTGATTTTATTGGGAATGCTAAGAGTTGTTGAACTGTTTGGAGACCTGAATCGATTCAGGTCATCCTTGTGGTATAAATGTAATCCTGAAGAGGTTAGATAAAAGGAGAGAGAGAGAGGGAGAGAGAGTTAGAGAACCTCTTCAGCAACAGAGTAGGAGGATAATGGCCACTAAACTGAATATCTGGCCTGCCATGAAATTGTAAGAATTTTCTTTTGAGATTTATCGCCTGTATGTATATATATATATATATATATATATCTGTTTATGAAGAATTTTTTATGAGTTACATGTGTGAATTTATGTCTTCTTGATCGAATTACATGGAGACTCGGTAAGTAAATTCAGTGGTGTTTAGCATATAAATCGCTCCGGCATTGTATTGACAGTGTTGGTTTAACTTTGGCTAACGAATAATGTGTGTCATTGAAGAAATCGTCTTTCTTGTCAGTGTGTGTCTTAATTGTATGTGCCTTGATTGTATTGAGTTCTGCGCGAAGCACTGCAACTAAATTGACTTGTGAGGTGAGGTGAATCGATCACTGTAAGGATCGATTATGAGATAAAATAATTCCTGTGTGTGAGGTTAGGGCAAGTTGACTTCCTGGTTCACCATACAAGTGAGAGCTTAATTCCCTTGAAAGTGCTGGATTACATGCGATCTGCGTGGAGGATTGCTGGGTTATTAATATGAATAATCCTGCGTGATGCTAAGCATGTGTTCTGTTACGAGAATTCCGTATGGGTGAGACCCTATGACAGAGTATATATAAGAAACGCATAATAAACTTCTGTATGAGAATAGTAGTCTCGGTTATTGAATTGGTGGAAGCGTGAAAGAACTCTGTAGCGAGAGTCATAGGAAGGAGTTGAAAGGAACCTAGCGCATCGAGGAAGCAGAACCGTGACCGGAGTGAACAGTAAAGGCAGGTTCTGGTTTTGATCGCACCGCTTTCGTCAGGTAGGCGGTATTTAGCAAATTGGAGCGATTCCACAGATTGGGTGACGTGTGTCCCGGATCAAGTTGGAAAAATCGCTTCCACTGCGCGCCATCGCGCGTTATTGTTCGCGCATCTTGGCCAAGCGATAACCGTTGGATCAATTGAAGTGATGCGACACGATAACAACCGTTGGATGAGCGCGTGGATTTAACGAAGGTATGAATCGGTTTGTGTGTTGACTCCACGTTGGAAAATACGTTGTATGTGTGGGCCCCAAATCAAAGATGTATTGATCGGGACTGTTCAACTACGGTTGCGAGTTTAACCGAGGCATGTCCGATGTGGTCGATTTTGTTATAACGCTTCCAATATAGAAGAAGGTCGTAATATATATATGGATATATTACGTATAATGGTTAGTTAGCGCAATATGAAATATGTGACGTGGTGAACGTGGTTTAATATATGTACCTACCGAGGGTTATATGATGTGGTTGATTTATATCAAGAACATGTTGAGTTTCCCAGATTGTGAGTTGATTGGGCAAGAAATTTTGAATGCAATTGTACACACAGCTTTGTTAGAAAGTTTAGCAAAACGGGACTGTGGATGACCCCGCTATTAGTGGAGGAGGAAGGTTTGTCTATCTAAGGTCTTGGTCTATCTCATTTTGAATTATTGAAGGAAGAGTTCTTGACTGGGTTTTCCCCTACATAAGGGTTTTAGTCCTGGCTGAGTGCTTACATCTAGTGTCCTTGATCTTCGTGTTTTGGTTTTGGTAGTTGTTTGATGAAGTAAGATAAAAGAACATAAGAAAGATAATAAAAACTCAAAGAAATCACAAGCAATTATCAACAAGAGAAAATATTTTTTTCTTTCTGATTTTCTAAAATGGTATCAGAGCTAAGGTGAAAGAAGGAAGAAAAAGGCAGCCTGAAGATCTACTGAAATGAGAATAAGGAGTTTCAAGATCATGTCACAAGGAGTAAAAGAAATCAATATGACAAATTCAATGAAGGGAGAGAACAAGCTAGAAGGAGCCTCTAACTACAGGGCTTGGAAAAAGAGGATAGATCTTATTCTCGAAAAGAACAAAGTTTTGAATCTCGTTCAAGGAAAAATCAAGAAGCCTAAAAATGAATCAAGTGAAGCAGAGAAAGAAAAATTCAGAGAAACAGAAATATTGGCTATGAACCTAATAGTGGATGGAGTTAAGGACAACATAATCCCATACATATCCAACATAGATTCTGCTCAAGAAATGTATGAGGCTCTTTCCAAACTATTTACAATCAAGAACATTGGTCAAATAGCAAGTCTCAAAAATGAATTAAGGACTATTAATATGACAAAAGACAACATTTTTTCATCCTAATTTATAAGGATATATAGAACCAGAGATGAGCTCTAAGTAATAGATCAGGTTGTCCCAGAAAAGGAGCTCGTAACTACTGCTCTTCTAGAACTACCAAAATCTTTGAGTGCCTTTGTATCAGGACTTAACAGTTGGAAGGATACACCAATAATTTGAGCAAATGTGGAATGCATGAAGTCAAAAAGAAGCTCAAGTGTTGTTGGTAAAAAGTAAGGAGGATGAAGAAGAAAACATCTCTAATTCCTATTATTCTCATCACAAGAAGAAGGGAACATTCAAGAAGTTGAAAGGACTAAATATGGAGGTTTACCTATCCAAGATCGAGTGTTACAATTGTCACAAGATGGGTCACTACAAAAATCAATGTCCATAGAATCCAAGGAATAGGAAGAGAGAAAGAGTACAAGCAAATGTTTTCAATGAAGCTCCACGAAAGAAGAAAAAGACTGATGAATCATAATTCAAGGACTTATACTACTAATTCCTATCCCACATATCCTTCTTAGTCTTGTATTATTTTCCTTTATGTTTTGATTTCTAGAATTTGTAGGTCTAACATGTCATTTTAAGAACATTTTTGAATTATTTTGATAAGTTGTAGGTATCCCTCAAGATTGGCTTAAGAGGGAGCCTTCACCATTTTAATAAAGATAAGTATATTATTTTTTGTTTCATCTTTTATGTTTGGTTTCCTCCTCACATCAAGACTTGTTTGTATTGTATGCTAATAGAAATTTCTTTATATTTTCCTTGGTTAGTAAATTTTGTTGAATGCTCGAGGGTTATGGAGGAGACTTCAAACAATAGACTTGAAGCATGGAAGAAGTTTTGTACCAAAGGAAGCCTTTCAAGAATTGATTTCCTACAAGGTTTGTTAAGAAAAAACTCAAAGGTATGTCTTAAACTATAAGCTTTTTTATACAGTTATCTTCATATAAAAGGTACAATCATTCTTCTTTTGAAATTTTCTTTACATTACTGACATCGTTATGTCCAGGGTTTTGAATCACAAAGATTCGTGTTAGGGTGATTAATCATTAGATTGAATCTACACACGTTATATGATCATTTGATCATTCTTATTGAACCATAAAAGGGTTCACTCTAAAATCCTAACCTAAGGGTATGTCAATATTGATTATGAAACCCTAGTCTTCTTAGGGTTGTTAATGAAAACTAGAAATCCTATTATTTTTATATTTTAGTTTTGGTATTGTTATGGCACAAATTCTAGTCCTTTGTTGTTAATGTCTAAACCCAAGATCTTTAGGGTTTGATAAATTAGGGTTTATAAGTTAAAACCCTTGTAGTAAGAGCTTAGGAATGAATCCCTAGGTATATGTTCGTATGCATGATCAAAACACTAGCCTGGCCAAAAAAAATTGTATGTCTAACTTTAATGTATTGATGTTTGTGTCTTGGGTTTACCTAGTAGATATTGTTGTGATATGCTAGTGCATGTTTATGAAATCCTAGTTATGTATATGTGAGTTTGGTTATTGATACTCATATTTTAGTTTGTGAGCCTTACTAGAAAATGTCATTCTAGGACTTGATGATATTATTGATATGTTTTAGTTTTGATGATGAAAATATAGGGTTTGGAACAAACCCTAGTAGAGTCTTTCATAGAGTATATTATTGAAATATTAGATGTCTAGTATTGTGATTGGATTATTATTCAATTTTCTATCTAAGGCTTTGTTCCTCGAAAAATGGAGTCTATGGCTTATGAAAACCTTAGCATGTAAACTTTGTTGATTATGAACCTAAATACGTATAGGTATTTGATGTCTAAAATCTGAATGCTTTGATGCTTCCATTATAATAATTTGACATAACTAACCTCATGCTTCTATATGTTTTTGGTTGTACTTGTTGTTTAAGTTGTGCACGTACATAATCTTCAAGATATTGAAGATGTTCGTAAGTAAAGTTGACTTAATAATATTGGTAAGCATGGTGAAGGAAGTTATGATGACCTTGATGTTGTGAGAAGAAATAGAGCCATAACAAGTTGAGAGGGAGCTTGGATAAAAGAAAGGATATATCTCCCCAGTTGAGAGGGAGGGCATATTATGACAGAGAAAGCAAAGGTACTATCAATAAATGTTCATGAAGTTTCAAACAAAAGACTTGAAGATGCATTTGGTGTTGTTGAAGAAATGAAAGAAGAAGAAATCTTCCAACAAAATTGTAGATTGGATGAGATGATGATATAAGCAACATCTGAATGAATGAGGACCCCGAAGGTTTGTGTTTAATTGTATGTATATTGAAATTTTATTATTGATTGGGGTTTTTTTTGTACAAGTAAATATATTCATAAGAAGGTTGAACACTCTGGAAGCATGCTTGGTCAATTGGATATATCTAGTTTAATAGGGAGAGTTAAAGCATCTAATGGTGGATACTTGGGAGGACCTCTAGTTGCCCCATCAATTGATGTCTAGATCCCGAATAGGGAAGGTGGCGTTGGTCCTGGATCTCTGACCTTGAATACACACCTATATCCCTAGGTTGATGGTTACTAAGTAAGCTTTATGGTACCTAGACAGGTTTAAATATTGATTTCATCATAATCCCACCCAGATATATTACCATGGTCAGGTATCTATTTTGTAGCACTGAGTGTTCTAGAACTCTTTGTAGTTTATTTTGGAGATATTCCATGTACTTATGCATATATGTATTTATGAATACCTCCCTAAGTTAAGAGGGAGTGTTGAAGAATGTAACAAGTATTGGTCTTCATAATTGTACTTGAGTCATAATGGATTGTATTTATCAAAGAAAGAAAGAAAAATATTTATTATTAAAGAAATTGACTTATTAAAGCATGGGTTTCATGCTTGGGTCAATTGCTTTTAGGTCAAAGCCTCCATTGAAGGCTTATAGGGTTTATGTCAAGTGTATTTTGTCCATGTTATATTGTAAAAGACCGTTCTTGGGATTTATTTGTCAAAGAAGAAATTTATTTTATTGTAAAATAGGTCAATTAGGCCTCCTCCACCAAGTTGACCTCCAACTAGACAATTCGGTCTAAATTGAGGAGAAGAAACAATATATAAAGGCATCAACTCGATCTCATTTGTCTCAATCACTCATCAAGTTCGTACTACAACTTATGGGCAGGAAAAAGGTATGAAATTCAAGGGAAAAGAATGAAGAATCTAACAAAGAAGAGGGAAGTCGTCATCTTGATCAAGAAACTAAAATTTATCTCTCCTATTCCATACGTGCAAAGTTCTGGAGTGTTTTTGGAGGGCTGAAATTATGCAATTGTTGGAAGGACCGGAATTTTGAACCTGGGTCGAAATTATAGGGAATTTGAGACCGAAATTTATGGGTTGATATCGGGTTGTAGTTGTTGGACAAAAAGAGACTATTTGAGGTTGTTTTATCTTATTGGAAATATAACTTGGTGGAGGATGAAGGTCTATCTGTCTAAGGTCTTCGTTTATCTCATTTTGAATTACTGAAGGAAGAGTTATTGATTGGGTTTCCCCTACATAGGGGTTTTAGCCCTGGATGAGTGCCTACATCTGGTGTCCTTGATATTCGTGTTTTGGTTTTGGTAATTTCTTGATGAAATAAGATAAAATAAGAACATAAGAAAGATAATAAGAACTCAAATAAATCACAAGTAATTATCAACAAGAGAAAAATCTTTCTTCCTTTACGATTTTTTAACATAGTATCAGAGCTAAGGTCAAAGAAGGAAGAAAAAGGAAGTCTGAAGATCTAGTGAATGGAGAATAAGGAGTTTGAAGATCAGGTCAAAAGGAGTAAAAGAAATCAATATGAACAATTCAATGAATGGAGATATTTCTATTCTACATATGTAGGGAGTCCTATCCTACATATCCTTCTTAGTCTTGTATTGTTTCCCTTTATGTTTGATTTCTAGAATTTGTAGGTCTAACATGTCGTTTTAAGAACATTTTGAATTATATTGATAGTATGTAGGTATCCTTCAAGATTGAATTAAGAGGGAGTCTTCACCATTTTACTGAAGATAAGTATCTTATTTTTTTTCATCTTTTTATGTTTGGTTTCCTTCTCACGTCAAGACTTGCTTGTATTGTAAGCGAAAAACATTTTCTTTATATTTTCCTTGGTTAAGAAAACTAGTTGAATGCTCAAGAGTTATGGAGGAGACTTCAAAGGATAGACTTGAAGCACGGAATAATTTATGTTGCAAAGGAATCCCTTCAAGAACTGATGTCCTACAAGGCTTTTAAGAAACAACTCAAAGGTATGTCTTATAATATAAGCTTTGTTATACAATTCTCCTCATAAAAGTTATGATAATTCTTCTATTGAAAATTTCTTTACATTACTGACATCATTATGTCTAGGGTTTTGAATCACAAATATTCTTGTTAGGGTAATTAATCAATAGATTGAATCTACCCTCATTATATTATCATCTGATCATTCTTTTTGAACCGTATAAAGGTTCACTATAAAACCCTAACCTAAAGGTATGTCAATATTGATTATGAAACCATAGCCTACTTAGGGTTGTTAATGTAAACTAGAAATCATGTTCTTTTGATATTTTGGTTTTGGTATTGTTATCGAAAATATCATAGCCCTATAGGGTTTATTGTTAATGTCTAAACCCTATTTCTTTAGGGTTTGGTAAATTATGGTTTATAAGCTAAAACCCTTATAATAAGATCCTAGGAATGAATCCCTAGCTATATTTTTTTTCTGTTTGATTGAAACCCTAGCCTGGTCAAAATTGTTGTATGTCTAACTTTAATGTATTGATGTTTGTGTCTTGGGTTTACCTAGTAGATATTGTTGTGATATGCTAGTGCATGATTATGAAATCCTAGTTATGTATATGCGGGTATGCTTATTGATACTCATGTTTTAGTTTGTGAACCTTGGTAGAAATTTATATTCTAGTACTTGATGATATTATTGATATGTTTTAGTTTTGATGATGAAAATATAGGGTTGGGAAAAAATCCTAGTAGAGTAAGTCATAGAGTATATTATTGAAATATTAGATGTATAGTACTGTGATTGGATTATTATTTGATTTTCTATCTAAGCTTTGTGCCTCGAAAAATGGAGTCTAGTATTTATAACAAACCCTAGCATGTAACCTTTGTTGATTATGAACATAACTAGGTTTAGGTATTTGATGTCTAAAGTTTGAATGCTTTGATGCTTCCATTATAACAATTTGACATAACTAATCTCATGCTTCTATATGTTTTTGGTTGTATTTGTTGTTTAAGTTATGCAGGTACATCATCTTCAAGATATTGAAGATGTTAGTAAGTAAACTTGAATTAATAATATTGGTAAGCATGGTGAAGGAAGTTATGATGACCTTCTTGTTGTACGAAGAAATAGATCCATAAAAGGTTCTATGGTATTATAAAAGAAGGAAGTGGTTGATATCTCTAATTGAGAGGGAGCTTGGATAAAAGAAAGGGTAGGGAGGACATATTATGACAGTGAAAATTGAAGAAAAGGTATTATCAATAAATGTTCATGAAGTTGTGAAAAAAAGACTTGAAGATGTATTTGGTGTTGCTAAATAAATGAAAGAAGAAGAAATATTCTGAAAAATTGTAGATTGGATGATTTGAAGATGATATAAGCAACATCTAAATGAATGAGGATCCCGAAGGTTTGTGTTTACTTTTATGTATATTTTAAAGTTTATTATTGATTGGGGTTGTGTTTGTACAGGTAAATCTCTCCAAGTTGATATTGCAACAAGATGATGAGCTTAGTGAAAAGAGTTGCCTTCACTAAGTGGGCCCACAGGCTATTTTTGGCGCAAGTCTATTTTTAGACTATGTCTATTTTTAGACATGGCGATAATATTCTATGAGTTGCAGTATGCTATTTGTGGATGGTTGGTCAAGTTGGAAAAATAGATGGACTTCTATTTTTAGACATACTGGGTGGAATCTATTTTTAGATTTCCAGTCTAAAAATAGATATGTCAAATATTATTAGCTCTTAATAATATTTGGACTATAAACATTATCTTATTCTCTTGGAGCACTTCAGTTAAGTGCACAGATGTGGCACAGGAGCTGACAGAAGGAATTACGCTATTCCTGAGGGTTAAGTGGAGCTATTGCATGGAGACTTCAATTAGAACTCATGTGACAGAGTTTGGTGGAGTTATTGAGGTAGTTGGTGGAGTTGTGTTCAATTTAACTCAGTTAGACACAGTTGAGCTAGTTGTATCTAGTCTAATTGATTGATACACTAGTGAGAGTGGTGTGAATCAATTATTAATTAATTCACTAATTATTAACTCATTAATCAACTAAAGAATACATCAGTTAACTACAGTGCATGGACAGTTTTAGTGGAGACCAGTGGAGAGGTAGGTGAAAGAGCAGGTTGAATATCAGTTGTGACTATAGTTTTTCATGATTTGCAACACCCAGTGATTGGAGATGCCAATGAGGATTGCGTGAGCAAGGCTGGACCAATTCGAATTCATTCAGAGCCAATATTCAGCAGGAATTGCGCAGTAGAGGCAGGCTAGTAGGTGGCAGAGATCGGTGCATGGATTTGCTAGATCGGGCCTGATTAGTGTGTAGCGGCTGTATTGTACTGAGAGCTTGACATGATTAGCTTTGTATGAGGATTGTTACATGATCTCTATGACATATTATATACAGATAGTTGGGGTTTTTAGCTTCAGGCTTTCTCGTTAAAACACTATGTTCATATGTGTGAATTTTTATGGTTTTAATGTGTGCATGCAATTGATTTAATTTCCGCAAGTAATTATCAATAGTAGAAGAGATTTTGTATTATGCATGAAGTCAAATAGTGTATGATCAGGAGAATCTTGGATGTATAACGCATTAGTTATATAATTTCTACATGGTATCAGAGCAATATTGATCATTGGAGCAATTGCAAAGCATTGAAGCGATTGAGTTTTGTGCTGGTGGAATTTGAATTTGCAGCAGTGTTTTCTTGGTGTCGAAGTTGAGATATCTTTCAACAGATTGCGATTGGAGTATGCCCTTGAGGGAAACTCGAATTATATTGCATGGAAGGACAGGATGGAGGCGGGGCTGGAGGAAAATGGGTTGAAGGAGTTCATAGATGCAGAAATTCCAAAACCTGCTTCTAGCGATGCTGCCGCACTTGACGCATGGCAAAAGAAGACAGAAAAATGTCGAAGGATTCTGTTGGAAGGTGTGAAGGATCACATAGTGTCCAGCCTTCATGGTAAAGCTTCTCCATTCTTGATGTGGAAAGCTTTGACAAACTTGTTCCAAAGCAAGAGCGACCAGAGGAAGTTGGCGCTCAAGGATAAACTCAGGAAGATAAAAATGGAGAAAGGTGACAATATACCCAAGTACCTCACGAAGTTTGTCCAGTGCAGGGATGAGCTGGGAAGTGTGGGGGTCACTATAGATGAAGAGGACTTGGTGAGCTTGGCTCTCCTTGGTCTTCCGAAGAGTTGGCATTTCTATGAGGACTTTGTCAATGGTTAGGAGAAACTACCGGGATGGGAGCGACTTTGGTCGGATCTTGTGCAAGAGGAGATAAGGCGAAGTACCAGGGATGGATCTTCATCGAAGAATGAAGATGAAGAAAATTGTGTTTTGGTTGCCAAAGCAAGGAAGGGGAAGAGCAAGAAGAATGCTTCTCAATCCAGTGCGAAAGGCAAGAAGCAGGACATGTCCAAGGTGAAGTGCTTTCACTGTCACCAACACGGACATTACACCACTAATTGTCCACAGAAGAAGAAAAATAAGCAGGCTACTGGATCTGCAGCTGGAGAGGCCTTAGCCTCGTAGTTTGAGTTGGATTTTTCGCTGATCGCATGCTTGGCCTCAAGTATGATGGGTTCAGTGTGGTTTCTTGATAGTGGTGCGTCTTTCCATATGACTGGAGACAAATATTTGTTTACTGATCTGGATGAGAAGGATCCTGGAGTGCACATCGAGATGGGCGATGATGGTAGATACAGTGCGACTGGTATCAAGACCATTTCCTTTGAGAGGGATTCTGGCAAAGCTTTCATCTTGAAGGATGTCATGCATGTTTTAGGAATGAAGAAGAATCTGATCTCTATGGTGATGTTGGAAGAAAAGGGATATGATGTTGTGTTTAGCGAGGGAAAGGCTTTCCTGCGCAGTAAGGAAACTGGTGAAACCCAAAGGATAGGGGTTCGAGTTAAGAACCTTTATCAGTTGCAGGTAGATGGTTGCGCAGCAATGGCAGGCAAGGTAGAAGGAGTGGTGAGCCGGGATGAGGGCGAGCTATGGCACAGGAGATTGGGCCATCTTCACCATGGTGCTTTGAAAATTTTGCAGCTGATTTCTACCGGGCTTCCCAAAGGTACACTTACGCAGTCAAATTAGTGCAAGGGATGTACTTTTGGAAAATTTTTGAAAGCCACCTTTCATGAGAAGGATAGTCACGCCGCGACGATCCTTGAGAGAATTCACACAGACGTGTGTGGACCTTTCTCAGTAGCTTCGACAGCAAAGCACAGGTATTATGTGATATTTGTTGATGATTTTTCTCGTAAGTGTTGGATCTTCTTCATGCAGAAGAAGAGCGAGACATACTCAAAGTTCTGTGAGTTCAAGGCACTGGTTGAGAAATAATTGGGGAAGAAGGTGAAGGCTCTTAGGAGCGATAATGGTGGTGAATTCATCTCTGGCGAACTCAAAGAATTTTGCAGCACAGAAGGAATTCGAAGAGAGCTCATAGTGCCTCATAACCCACAGCAGAATGGGGTCGCTGAGCAAAAGAACAGAACGATCGTGGGTGCTGCACAGGCGATGTTACATGATCAGGGCCTTCGCATACACTTGTGGGCTGAGGCATGCAATACTGTGGTTTATGTGCAAAACCATTATCCTCACAGAGTACTTGGCATGAGTACACCCGAAGAGGCGTTTTCTGGTAAGAAGCCTGATATTTCTCATTTGAAGATTTATGTCTCACATGTTTACATTCATGTGACAAAGGATGTCAGGAAGAAGTTGGAGCCGACCGCAGAGGTTGGGATATTTGTGGGGTACACTGATACACCTCACAACTATCGTGTGTATTTGCCAGACAGTCAGAAGACTGTTGTGCGACGGGATATCAAATTTCATGAGGAGAAATCCATGAAGTGTTCTCTTGAGAGGAAGTGACACTTGCATGCAGATGAGGAGCTATTAGTTCCTAAGGATGAGCCTCAGGATGTGGATCAGCCACAAGAGGAGGTTCATGGAGTGGAAGAAACCACTCATGCAGCACCAACCATCAGAGGGCGTAAGTGCACTACAGAAGCTGAGTGACTGAATCTTGATGCAGAGAAGATTGTAGGAGAACCTACATCACAGCGCAAACAGAGACAGTCACCTGACCGATATACTGGATACATGGCTCTGAAGAGCAAGTGTATCATGATAGAGCCATCCTCTTTCGAGGAAGCTGTGGAGGACCTTGCATGGGTAGATGCCATGGTGGAAGAGTATGATTTGATTGTCAAAAACAGTGCATGGGAGATTGTCCCAAGGCCGGAAGGGAAATCAGTGGTAGGTTCGAGATGGATCTACAAAGTGAAGCAAGCAGCTGACGGAAGCGTCGAGAAGTACAAGGCAAGATTTGTTGCCCGGGGCTTCTCACATATTGAAGGGATCGACTATGAGGAAACCTTTTCACCTGTCGCGAGGTATTCTTCCATACGGAGCATCCTTTCTCTCTCAGCGCAGATGGGATGGCACATTCATCAGATGGATGTGAAGATTGCGTTCCTCAACGGAGTCATTGAGGAGGAGGTGTACATAGAATAGCCCGAAGGTTTTAAGATCTTCAGCAGCGAGTCGCATGTGTGCAGGCTCAAAAGAGCGTTGTATGGGTTGAAACAAGCACCTCGTGCTTGGTACACACGGATAGACAGTTATTTCACCGGTCTTGGATTCACCAAGAGTGAGGCGGATCCGAACCTATACCAGATTGTGGTGGAGGGTAAGTTGTTGATCATTGTACTTTATGTAGATGACTTGATTTTCACGGGTGATGAACAGTTGATACTCTCATGCAAGGTTGATCTTGCAAAAGAGTTTGAGATGAAGGACTTGGGCCTCCTTCATTATTTCCTAGGATTGGAAATTTGGCAGCGCAGTGATGGATTGTTTGTGTCTCAAGGCAAGTATGCCCGGGAGATACTGGAGAAGTTCAACATGCATGGCTACAAGCCTATCAACACTCCTTTTCCCGGTGGTTGGAGGAAAGAGGATGCTACATTGGCAGAGGTAGTGGATGCCACTGTTTATCGACAGTTGGTAGGGTCACTTATGTATCTAGTCAATACACGACCTGATATATGCTACGTTGTTAACCAGCTTTCACAAGCTATGGTTAAGCCTACCAAGCTCTTTTGGAAGGCGGGGAAGCATGTATTTAGATATCTTAGAGGCACATCGGGATATGGATTATGGTACAGATAGTCGGATGAGGTGAAGCTGCATGGCTTCACGGATGCAGATTGGGCAGGGAGCCCAACGGACAGAAAGAGCACATCCGGAGGGATTTTCAGTATCGGGTCTACAGCAATTTCTTGGTATAGCAGGAAGCAGAGATCCGTGGCACTCAATTCAGTGGAGGCCGAGTACATGGCAGCAAGTTTGGCTACATGCGAGGCTATATGGATGAGGAAGATCCTAGTCGAGTTGTTCGGTTCACACTTAGATCCTACTGTGATATATTGTGATAATCATAGTTGCATCAAACTCTTGGTTAATCCATTATTTCATGATAGATCTAAACACATTGACATCCGGTATCATCATATCAGAGATTGTGTGCAGCAGAAGATCATGTTACTTTCTTACATTCCTACGGAGTATCAGGATGTTGATATCTTGACGAAGGCACTCACCAGGAGCAAATTCGAATACCACAGAGGCAGGATCGGGGTGGCAGATAATCCCTATCTTGTTGAGAGGGAGTGTTGAGATTGCAACAAGATGATGAGCTTAGTGAAAAGTCGCCTTCACTAAAGTGGGCCCTTGAAACTATTTGCCCTGTAAGTCTATTTTTAGACTATGTCTATTTTTAGACATGTCGATCTTATTCTATGAGTTGCAGGATGCTATTTGTGGATGGTTGGTCAAGTTGGAAAAATATATGGACTTCTATTTTTAGACATATTGGGCGGAATCTATTTTTAGATTGCCAGTCTAAAAATAGATATGTCGAATATTATTAGCTCTTAATAATATTTTGACTCTAAACATTATCTTATTCTCTTGGAGCACTTCAGTTAAGTGCACAGATGTGGCACAGGAGCTGACAGAAGGAATTACGCTATTCTTGAGGGTTAAGTGGAGCTATTGCATGGAGACTTTAGTTAGAACTCATGTGACAGAGTTTGGTGGAGTTGGTGGAGTTGTGTTCAGTTTAACTCAGTTAGACACAGTTGAGCTAGTTGTATCTAGTCTAACTGATTTATACACTAGTGAGAGTGGTGTGAATTAATTATTAATTAATTCACTAATTATTAACTCATTAATCAACTGAAGAATACATCAGTTAACTACGGTGCATGGACAGTTTCAATGGAGACCAGTGGAGAGGTAGGTGAAAGAGCAGGTTGACTATCAGTTGTGACTATAGTGTTGCATGATTTGCAACACCCAGTGATTGGAGATGCCAATGAGGATTGCGTGAGCAAGGCTGGACCAATTCGAATTCATTCAGAGCCAATATTCAGCAGGGATTGCGCAGTAGAGGCAGGCTAGCAGGTGGCAAAGATCGACGCATTGATTTTCTAGATCGGGCCTAATTAGTGTGTAGAGATTGTATTGTACTGAGAGCTTGACATGATCAGCTTTGTATGAGGATTGTTACATGATCTCTATGACATATATTATATACATATAGTTGGGGTTTTTAGCTTCAGGCTTTCCCATTAAAACACTGTGTTCATATGTGTGAATTTTTATGGTTTCAACGTGTGCATGCAATTGATTTAATTTCTGCAAGTAATGATCAATAGTAGAAGAGATTATGTATTATGCATGAAGTCAAATAGTGTATGATCAGGAGAATATTGGATGTATAATGCATTAGTTATATAATTTCTACACTCCATAAGAAATTTTAACACTCTGGAAGCATGCTTGGACAAATGGATATATCTAGTTTAATAGGCATAGTAGAAGCATTTAATGGTGGATGCTTGGGAGGACATTTGGTCAAACCATGTGTTTATGTCTAGATATCGAAGAGTGAGGGTGGCGTTGGTCTTGGAGCTCTGGCCTTGGATACGCACCTAGATCCTTGGGCTGATGGTTAGCGACTAAGCATGATGGTAACTAGATTGGATGAAAGCTTGAGTCTGTCTTAGTCCCACCCGGACAAATTATTGTGGTTAGGTATCTAGTCTATAGCACTAAGTGTGTTAGAAATATTCATATTTCATTTTGGGGATTTGATGCAGGAGCATTAGCACTCAAATTAAATTAAATTATTTTATTTTCCCAAGCAGGGGTCAAGTTGTAAATATTGTAATATTCTCATGTAAAATGTTTAAATTCCTAGAAAACATAGGTAGGGGATATTCTAGTTAACTTTTGTAAACATATCCATTAAAAAATGGGATAATTAGAGAGGATATTTGATGTTTATGCTCAAAAGTTAGATAAGTCATAAATTAGAGATGGGAAGGATTTATTTTAATAGAGTTTGTTGCAAAGCCATAGGAGTCAATTTTGAGGGCTGGATAAGCTCCAAATTGTAATATGAATTTAATTGTAAGCTTGAAGGAAGGCAGAGAGACCAATTAAAATGATGAAAATCAAGTGAGAGAGGAGAGGCCAATCTAAACAAAGAAGATTATGCAAGAGGCCAATATAAACGAAGAAAATAGGTCAAAAGTAAAGAGAGGGAATCCAAGAACAGAGAGGGTTCTATAGAAGAGTGAAGGTCATCTAAAAGGCACATCAGGCCAAAGCCAGACTGTAAGCATGTTTTATTTGTATCTGTACAATTTATTGATTAATGAAAATTGAGAATTCATGTGATTGTGTGTTTTTGTTTCTCTTTTACATGTTGAGTGATCCATAAGAGAACAAATATGGTTTCTATGTAATAAACCACTATTGAATGAATTCTAAATGAATGAATAATTCTTACTGTGTGAATAAGACTTAATGGCTGGGTAGAATCTATGTGATTCTAGTCTGGGATTTAATTAACTGTGGATGAAGCTAACAGGAGCAGAAGAGTGCAGATAAACCTGTGTGCAGGTCGAAGTTGAATAAAAAACGAATTCTAGCTTGGAAACAATGTGCAAATCGTGCAACAAGCGTGAAAGCTATAGATCTGATTGAAAACCAGAAAAGAAAGCTCAGGAGAAGTAGCAAGTAGAGAAGACGAAATTACAAGCAGCGACAGTCGAAAACAAATAAAATATTAAGGTAGCCAAAATCCTAAGAAAAATTCCAAGAGAGAGAATGGAAGGTTCTGATTAAATCGCAAAAATCATCTTGAAGATCGACGGTTCAGATCTCATCACAGATTAAATTGTGAAAGTGCCAAAGGGGACATGTGTCGAGCGGAGGATCCATGCGCATATCGCACATCGCATGCGATATGGTATAACAGTTAACGGTGGAGTTGAAATTGCGAAGTGCGACGAGGTAAGTTTGTGGTTTGTCAAAGTGTAACGGGAGTTAAAAGTGCGAAAATCTGATATGCGATATTATATATTTTCCGACGTGTGATATGTTGTAATCACCAATGTGTGAAATGTTATATTCAGCGATCTACGAAGTGGCATGTTCTGTGATCTGCGAAATCATTAAATCCAGGAAATTGCGATATGTTTCAGATTTTCGATGTTGTGTTTGCGATAAGGAAATGTGATGCCGCAAGGAATAGTTTGAAGCCAATTGTTGAAGGGATTCATCGAGGTATGTGAATCCGTATAAATATAACATATTTATATTTGAGCTTTAAACCTGAAAACCATTTTATTAAAGTTTTCGCATGCATATATTGAGTAGCATTGACTCCATAATGGTGATGTGGGTAATTAGTGGGGTTTATTCCGCAAACCCTACTATCATATTTGGTATCAGAGCGAATAAATGAAAAATTGTTATAAATTAAGATTGCAAAGATAAACTATGTAGAAGACATTTCGTAGCAGAGAAGAAGGATATTCTGCGTGTAAAGGAAGAAAGGATCAGATTTTAAATCTGACTGGCAGCAGCGCACAGAGATAAAGTGTGACAGAAGATCTGAAGGTAATATGGTATGTTTTTATATTAATTATGGGTTTGAGGATTGTGTTTGTAGATTTCAGATTGCAAACTGAAGGAGGAATATCTCAACAAAAGAACAACAAGAGGAGTTGTAAGAGAAGAACCAGTTGTGTTCTTAAAGGCAGAATAAAGTGGATACTCTGAAGGAAAGTAGCAGTGAACCTGAAGAATCCAACTAAAGGTTGGACAGAGAGGAAAAGAGTGCTCTTAAAAGGAAGTGGAATTGTAGAAGCCAAGGAGAAAAGGAGTTTCTCAATAGAGGTTCTAGAGAAAAAGAACCAGTGTTACCAAAAGACCGATCTCAAAGGAGAGAAGGCTTGGTGAGGTACTTACAGTAGGTCTGAAGACTTGCTGATAAAGAGAGGCTTAGTGCAGTCCACAGGTGAACAAGATGGATTTCACAAAGGAAGGGAAGTCGATGATCACTGAGGGTCATTACATAGGTTCAAAGGAAAGCCACAGCAAACGTAAACATGCTAAGGTAAAAGGCATAGACATGATGAGTCAAGAAGAGATTGATAGAGAGAAAGCTGAGATAAATTCTGTCTTGGGTTATTGATGGAAATGTTACAGATGAATAAGGGATACCAGAGGTATGGTTGGCTTATGAGAAGGAAAGTCAAATGGCATAGGTTGCAAGTGAATTGGGAGCATAGAGTGAATGCTCAATTGAAGGAAGAGTTACTTAGAGTAAGTGAGTATGCCGAGAAACTTTTGTTATGTGAACCAGAACATGGCCCATTGATTTCTGAAAGTAATGAAGAGATAGAGGAAAATATTACAGAGGATTTGAATCATATGAAGGATTCAGATTAGCAAGAAGACCTAATGGTTGAAGCAACAAGTGAGACCACAAGGTCTTATGTTTTTAAAATTGATAATTTGTGTATGTTTGCAGGTGAAATATATAATGATGGACAATTTTTGGGTATTGTCAAAGAAGACGAAGAAGAGAAACATAATTTGAATTCTGTTTTAAAGAAGAAGGATGAGATAGCTAGATCTCATGAGGAAGTTCATACACAATTAGAGGGAAATATTGTTTTTCAACATGCTAAAGTTGAAAACAGATGAAGTTTGGCTCACGATGATGACCAAAAGAAAGAAGAAGTAGAGAAGGATATCAAGAAACCAAGTGAAGTTCTTGAGGAGGCTGATAAGAATACCATTGAAGATTTATGAGTTATGTAGAGGACTTGGAACAACAAGAGGATTTGATTATTGAATCATCAAATGAGACCATCCGGTCTTGTGGTTTTACAACTGAAAAATTGTGTGTGATTGCAGGTTTTGAAGATTTTGCAGGTGATATATAGTCACTGGAAACTGTCATAAAAATGGAGGAAGAGGCTATGTTATCTCATGAAGATATCCAAGGGAAAGCACATGAAAATTTGGTTAGTAAATAGGAGAAATAATTGGATTCTCTAGAGAATTGGTTGAAAGCACCAATAGAGAAGAAATAACCTGATGAATACTACAAAGGATTTGCAGTAGAGGAAGAAAATGTTGACAAAGGAAAATAATATTTCATGCAATTTAAGATTGTTGGGGTATGTGACAGTGCTAATTCTGTCATGGAAAAGTAGAGAATAAAACATTCCAACGTTTTATATGTCTTTGAAGGATGTGGAGAAGAAAAAGAAGGAAGCAAGAGTTTTGAAAGTCATACACAAATGAAAGGACAGCAACGACAAAGTAATTTGGACAGAGAGATAGAAAATTTGATGAAGCTTATGAGAAAGAGACATAAGGGAAGGACCTGCATAAAGAGAAGACAAATAGTTAGTTGTATGAAAGGTTGGACTGTGACAAATGTTGAAGGAAAATTCAATGGAGTGTGACAAATGAAGGTATGGGATCCAGGTGGAAAAAGATTGGAACACATGATCTGGAGATCATGATTCTTTTTTACTTTGGGAGTCTGATGCAGGAGCATTAGCAGTCAAATTAAATTTAATTGTTTTATTTTCCCAAGCAGGGGTCAAGTTGTAAATATTGTAATATTCTCATGTAAAATGTTTAAATTCCTAGAAAACGTAGGTAGGGGATATTCTAGTTTAATTTTGTAAACATATCCATAAAAAAATGGGATAATTAGAGAGGATATTTGTTGTTTATGCTCCTAGGAAGGATTTATTTTAATATATTTTGTTGCAAAGCCATAGGAGTCGATTGTGAGGGCTGGATAAGCTCTAAATTGTAATATAAATTCAATTGTAAGCTCAAAGGAAGGCAGAGAGACCAATTAAAATGATAAAAATCAGGTCAGAGAGGAGAGGCCAATCTAAACAAAGAAGATTAGGAAAGAGGCCAATCTAAACGAAGAAAATAGGCCAAAAGTAGAGAGAGGGAATCCGAGAACAGAGAGGGTTCTGTAGAAGAGAGGAGGTCATGTAAAAGGCACTTCAGGCCAAAGCCAGATTGTAAACAGGTTTTATTTGTATCTGTACAATTTATTGATTAATGAAAATTAAGAATTCATTGTGATTGTGTGTTTTTGTTTCTCTTTTACGTGTTGAGTGATCCGTAAGAGAAAAAATATGGTTTGTGTGTAATAAACCATTATCGAATGAATTCTAAATGGATGAATAAGTCTTACTGTTTGAATAAGACTTAATGGCTGGATAGAATCTATGTGATTCCAGTTTGGGAGTTAATTAGTTGTGGTTGAAGCTAACGAGAGCAAAACAGCGCAAATAAACCTGTGTGCAAGTCGAATTTGAATAAAACACGAATTCTAGCTTGGAAACAGTGTGCAAAGTGTGCAACAAGCGTGAAAGTTATAGATCTGAGTGAAAACCAGAAGAGAAAGCTCAGGAGAAGTAGCGAGTAGAGAAGACGAAATTACAAGTAGCGGCAGTCGAAAACAAAGAAAAGATTAAGGTAGCCAAAAGCCTAAGAAAAATTCCAAAGGGGAGAATGGATGGTTATGATTAAATAGCAAAGATTGGCTTGAAGATCGACGGTTCAGATATCAACGCAGATTAAATTGTGAAAGTGCCGAAGTGGACACGTGTCAGGCAGAGGATCCATGCACATATCGCACATCTCATGCTATATGGTATAACAATTAACGGTGGAGTTAAAATTGCGAAGTGCGACGAGGTAAGTTTGTGGTTTACCGAATTGTGATAGGAGTTAAAGGTGCAAAAATCCAATATGTGATATTATATATTTGCTGACGTGCGATATGTTATAATCGCGGATGTGCGAAATGCTAAATTCGTCGATCTGCGAAGTGGCATGTTCTGTGATCTGCGAAATCATTAAATCCACGAAATTACGATATGTTCCAGATTTGCGATGTTGTGTTTGCGAAAAGGGAATGCGATGCCGCAAGAAATATTTTGAAGCCGCGTGTTGAAGGGATTCATCGAGATATGTGAATCCGTATAAATATAACATATGATATGTTATATTTGAGCTTTAAACCCAAAAACCATTTTATTAAATCTTTCGCTTGCATATATGGAGTAGCATTGACTCCATAATGGTGATGTGGGTAATTATTGGGGTTTATTCTGCAAACCATGCTATCAGGATCTTCCATGTATCTTTGTATATATGTAATTATGAATAGCTCCCTAATTTAAGAGGGAGAGTTGAAGAATGTAACTAGTATCGGTCTTCATAATTGTACTTGAGTCATAATGTATTGTGTTTAGCAAAGAAAGAAAAAGAAATTTTATTATTAAATAAATTGACTTATTAAATCATGGATTTCATTCTTGGGTCAATTGTTTTTAGGTCAAAGCCTACATTGAAGGCTTATAGGTTTTATTTCAAGTGTCATTTTCTATGTCATATTGTAAAAGATCCTTCTTGGGTTTTATTTGTCAAAGAAGAAAATTACTTTATTGTAAAATAGGTCAATTAGGCCACCTCCACCAAGTCGCCCTCAAATTAGACAAGTCGACCTAAAATGAAGGGTAGAATCACTATTTAAAGGCAGCAACTTGGCCTCATTTGTCTCACTCACTCATCAATTTTGTACTGCAATTTCTAGGCAGGGAAAAGGTGTGAAATTCAAGGGACAAGAAGGAAGAATCTAATGAAGAAGAACGAGGTCATCATCTTGATCAATAAACTGAAATTTCCCTCTCCTATTCCACATGTGTGAATTTCTAGATTACTATTGAAGGGCCAAAATTCTACAATTTTTGGAAGGACCAAAATTCTGCAGTTGCTGGAAGGACCAAAATTCTGAAGCTTGGTTGAAATTATGGTGAAGTTGGGACCGAAATTTCTGGGTTGATGTTGGGTTTTAGTTGTTGGACAAGAAGATACTATTGAAGGTTGTTATATCTTATTGGAAAGTTGACTTGGTGGAGGGGAAAGGTATGTATGTCTAAGGTCTTGATCTATCTCATTTTGAATTACTGAAGGAAAATTTCTTGACTATGTTTTCCTCTACATAGGGGTTTTAGCCTGGATGAGTGCCTACATCTAGTGTCCTTGATCTTCGTGTTTGGTTTTTGTAATTGCTTTATGAACTAATATAAAAGAAGAACATGAGAAAGATAATAAGAACTCAAATAAATCACAAGTAATTATCAACAAGAGAAAATATTGTTGCCTTTCCGATTTTCTAACAACTATAAGCATAAGTCTAATTTGGAAAAGTGTTTTGATCTATACAATTCATTTGACGTCGTGTCTATAAATAAGATGGGAAATATATTCATCATAGTTATGTTATTTAACCCATGTAATCAATACATAACCTAAATGAACCATATTATTTTTCTAACTAAATTATTAATAGATGAATAGGAATCACATTTTGTGATGATTCCATAGTTTAGTAGTTCTTCTATCAGTCATTCAATTTCAATTAAATGATTATGTAGATACAATGTTTTTTAATGCTAAATGTAGTTAATATCAGTTGTACTTATATAACATGTTTGATTTCAAAATTGGGTAGTAGTTTCATTGTTAAATCTTGGAAACATTTATATATTTCCATACTTCATGATGATTCCATCCTTTTTGTAATATAGTTGACCCCCTTCTACATTATTGAGGGTATGGGGTATCAAATATCCACCGTTTTTATTGAACTTGAAACTTTGTTCTGATATCGCCATCACCTTCTGCACATTGAGGGAAATTTTGGTGATATAAATTTTGTTAAAAATGGAGTTTGAATCATTGAGATATGATGATTTGAAGATCTTCACCCTTTACACAAATAATTAATCATTCTAAATTTAATTAATTTAATCGTAATTTAACAAATTGATATATTTAAGTTCAAATAATCATATTAATTAATAGTAGTAATAAATATAATATATTTAATTGACACCACCATTGAGTTGATAAATTACCAACTTGCACAATTTCAGAAGTCTAAAGGTTTCATCAGCACTTAGTGAAATCCAAAACTTGCTCATGTAAAACACTTCTTCATATATGGAGTTAATATCCTAACTCTTTGATGACCCCAAATCGGCTCATTGACCATCGGTAAAATCCAGAGAGTTACCAAAGTAAAACCTAAATATTTCACTAATAGAGTTAAACTCCTAATGTTTTGTTGACCCCTACCATGGGAAAAATCCAAAGGGTTACCAAAGTGAAACCCAAAATCTTTCATTAGTCACCAAAGTGAAACCAATAATATTTAACCAATACCAATCAACTCATCGACCATTAGTGAAATTTAATATGTTATCATTTTGTAAACTTTAGCAAATACATCGAACCTCAACGGTACTATTCACCATAGGCAAAATTTAATATTTTTACCTAGTAAAAACCTCTCGAAGTTATCACAACCCTTTATAAAGTAGATTTTTGCAAGTTGTACAACAAATATAAGTGGATTCGCATTAAACATTAGAGGGGATTATAAATCAATCATATTTACAAAGAGCACATACTACCTCCAATTCCAAATGGTCATTGTTTGAGTAAAATTCTTGCTCACAATTCCCTTCTTCATATAGAATAAATTCATAAATGTAACTAATTGTATGCAAATACTTTTTCTCATATATGTAATGCATTTAAGAAAAATTATCTCTAGGAAATTATTATTAAAACAATTTATCACATTTACATAAGTAATATGAGGTTTTTACTAGCATCTACTTACCCTTAAATGTATGCGAACATTGTTCCATACATATAAGAACTCATATAATTGAAGCCTCAATTTTAAATCCTAGGAATAATTAAATTTCCAACATTATTTTTACTCATGTAAATAAACACAATTATCAAGAGTTACTTGCTCACCATAATTTAAGCTAGTCTTTGCACCAAATTATGTGTGAATCAAATGTAAATGAAAATATTTACCGGTAGTTATTTCTCACCAAAATTTATGCCCTTCTTTGAATAAACATAGGTAGGAGAATTATGAAAGCAATTTATCTACTTTAGACACCAAAATACTCCAATCTCTTGTGTGTTTCGATTAATATACATAAATTAAACATAATACTTAAGTTTTGCATGAATATAGATTTCATAATCATATGAACAAGTTTCAGTGTCAAGAATTAAATATTACAACTATCACTCTCCCTTGATAATAATAAATACTTCTACCAAATTTACTATGCCGTCATTTCTTATACTATCCCCTGGTATACTACATAAAAAATGAGAAATACATGAAAAATGTGATTGCAATCACAGTTTTTTCATGTATTTCTCATTTTAATGTAGAATGTTCCATAAAAAATATACAACATAGGTACTCCTTGGATGAGGAATTAAATTTCGCATCTAATGAGTGATCCTACTCGAAATTTTAGTAAAATCGTAGGGAGATAAGTTGAAAATACGAGTAGAAAAAACAGTTTTTTTTTCCCCTCTAAACTTTGATGATGCAATCTATTCTTATTTTATTATTTCCACTATTTTTTTTATAATATTCCTTAGGAGGCCCATTTTAGACGCCAAAATTTCTCTAATGAGTGTAACAATGTTGCCATCCATACATGTTCGAGAAATAAATTAATTGATATATGTACAATTTTCATACCATGTTATCATTAATTCGTATGATCCAATGTACTATGAGACAACCATTGTACCATCAAATTAAATCATCGTATAAGTTTGTAAATAAAGCATCATGTCCATACAGTCAATGATCATGTCTTGTTGGACACTTGATCCATTAGGGTTATGTTGTGGAATATGTATCATCTTTAATGAAATGTAATTCACTCATATTCTTTCATTTTGGTCTACATATTCCAATAGTAGTATCATAGATGAGTTCTCCTCTGACCTCCTCCTGGATACATGTCCATTTTCTCCATCATTGGACATAATTTTGTGTGCATTTGATTGAGATGGAGATCTAGATTTTGCAATTTATTATGCAAAAGGTGATTATGTAAGGTAGAGGAATGACGTATATATAGTAATGTTATTTGATTAGTTAAGGTTATGTGCTACGATATTTTTTTGTGTATTTCGATGTCTCCTGGTATGTTATACATGTTGCACAATAGTCATAAAAAGAAAGGCTGAAATTCATGCTCGATTGAATAGGGAACCGGAACGTGAAACGAGCCACTATTGGTTAAGTTAGATGACCAGTTGGCCTTCTACTTTTCTGAGATTTTATTTTGCCTCGATCATTTAGTATTATGACTCCAACCCATATATATATCTCTCTTGATATCATATGTACAAGTGAATTATTTGATAGTGTAAATATATTATTTACCTAAAGTAGATATGTGTAAGGTAGTTGGAGAAGTGATTATCAATTATTTCGTTTTCATTCGTGACATAGACGGGCATGATTAGTTTCTTTTTATTGAAGCTATTACTCAATCCAATATCCTTTTGTTCAACCAAATGTATTTTCATTTGATCCAAACATAGTGATTTCTCTTACCAAACCTTAATTGAAATGCTACTTCTTTCTCTCTACGAAATCTCCATCAAAAAAGATGACACCCCCGACCTGAGAGAAGCAAGAGTTGTTTC
Organism: Pinus albicaulis; assembly: GCA_034641835.2. Lineage (NCBI taxonomy): Eukaryota > Viridiplantae > Streptophyta > Pinopsida > Pinales > Pinaceae > Pinus > Pinus albicaulis. The sequence continues at coordinate 242,397,680 of CM076569.1, read as the reverse complement.
TCTAATTGTTTCAGATCGATCTTGATAGCGTGAATTAATCCTAGTTGTGGCTAATGAACATCTATTTTCTTTAAATCAGATTCAAATAAATTTTCCAAATTGTCCTTTCCAAACCCTCAGGCTATTTGTGATCTTTAAACAAATATTCGATCATACTATTGTACTTCCATCCCCTAGCTCAAAACCTAGAAGTAGAGCTTCCTGTTGTATTTCCCATCTAAGGAAAATATTACCTTACTGAAATAACTACTACTTCCTAAAACAAGAGAATTTCTCACACCGCTACTCAGACTAGAGGTACACGCCAAAATGTTGTTGGTGCTCTGCTACTCACAAAACTTAGTAAAAAACCCCAAGTCCTTCCAAATAGTGGAAATTTTATTCCAAAAATACTACTAATATACTTGGACAGAGAGTCCAAGTAGAAGAAGAGCTAGTAGAGGCAATATCTCAAAAAAAAATTCAAAGATATTTTTCTCTTTGAATTTGGAGGGCTAGTAATTAATTCAAATTCTTTTCTTGATAATTACTTGTGTGCTTACTTGAGTTACTTATGTCTTCTCTTCTTTAGCTTATTTAGAATTTCATCAAGTCAATTATAAAAATACACAAGACACAATAATTAGGCTCCTAGAGCCAGGGAAAAACCTCTCCCTCTTGGAGAGGAAAACCTGTAAGGAATTCTTCTTATAGATATTCAATTGACAAGTACCATGACCATGACCTAGACCCTTGACCTTAGTATGCCTCCAAGGCCTTGTCACTGCTCCACTAGGCTTCTTATGATGATCTTCTTTTCTGCACTGCTATGTACCACCACTAGGAAAGCTCAGTTCCTAGTCTTTAGATAATATGCTTCCTTGACCTTTTCTTGTACCTCTTTATCTCCAAGTATTTGATCCTTAGATTTCTATAGTGATATTTCCCTTTAGTCCTTTTTCAAAGATATACTAAGTACACTTCTCTCAAAAACAGTAGAATTTTAGTCCTTCCCTTTCCTAGTAGATCACCCTTCAAACTTTGCACTAGAACAGACCTTTGATTCACTCTTGATCACAGAAATTTTTCTCCTTGATGTAACCTTCGGTAGTCCTGAGATGACATCAGAGTATATAGCCCAGAGAAATATATAAGACTTACTTTCCTTTGCTGATATGGAACCTCTATTCGCACCACAGTTCAGGTCTTAATTTGTTGGCTTAACTATCTTCTACGCACTGCAATTCAGAGCCTGATCTCATACTTCATTTAAGAACTAATATAGACTTTTAAACTTCCTGAAATCTGCAATTCTTCAAGTGCAATCCTCGCTATATCTTCCTGTAATCCGCACTTTTTAAACTTTGTTGAAACCACAGATAAATCCGCAAAATTTTGTGTTTTTTGCGTAGTATATACAGGGGTATATATATTTATCCTTGTATATTAATAAACCGACCTGTCAATTTAATATAGGGCAGACTTGATCAAAATTTTATAGGCCAACAAGAAGGTTGTCTAGAGGAGAATTTTAATGCTTATATGAGGCATCATTCTGAGCTTATGTCACAAGTTCTTGAGGCATATTAGATTGACTTGACCCTCCATATATATGACCCTTTACATTTATGACCAAAAGACAGATTCCTAAAGGACATCAAGAAGTCCTTTGACCTATAATAAATCCTTGACCATGAAAGCCATGAAGTAAGCATACCTAAAAATATATATATATATATATATATATATATATATATATATATATATATATATATATATATATATATATATATATATATATATATATATATATATATATATATATATATATATATATATCTTTGTCTTCTTCATCTACATAAATACATAATTATATAGTCAATATGAAGACTGATCCTAGTTACACTTTTCAACACTCCCTCTTAACTAGGGAGGTATTCATACAGGTACATGGTTACTTTCAAACTAAAGAATCTCATAAGAAGAATTGGATTGGTAATCACATCTGTATAGCATCATATCAACTAGCATTGTCCTAGTGCAAGGCCTTGACTAACAACCCCATCTCTCAACAAGACAATGGGATAAAATTTTGGCGAGACACATGAATTATAGACACCATAGTCATTGTCTCTCCAAGGTACATACTCCACCCACGTGTTCCCCGAGTATGACCTTCTTGGACTATTCTTCTCTTAGGTAGCCAGCCCTCAAATAATATCGATCCCTAACTACTCTTATCTTGAATGCCCTATCTCATTCTCAAAGAGTATCGAATGCTAGATGATTACCCAATCCTCCATTTTGTCTTCCAGGTGAAGACCAGAATGATGTGTCTATCCATTCTCTCCTCATGGCCTTCACTAAGACTTACAATTGTTATTCCTCGTCTAGTGCATGACACATGTATTAGAGAATCACATACGTCACTCCCTCTTAACTCAGGAAGGACATAATTCAAGTTTATTCCAAGTAAGAAACTTACCACCAGGCTCCCTCTCAACCAGGGTCCTGTAGCAGCAATGGTGAGGCACCCAACTGCTCATGAAGAATTCCTCCCCTCGATGTCATGGATTTCGATATTGAGGAATCTTCAACCTTTGGCTTCATAAGGCACATATCATCCATCACTTTCAGTCACAATTCATGTCACCCATCAGAAAGTGATTCATCAATATTTCTCGTCTGGTCCACCATTATGCCATGTTGCTTTCCTTCAAATCATCTCCAAGGATCATACATCCTTTCTCATTATTAGCAGCCCTACACAAATTCATCTAGATAAACATATACATATGAAATTTTAAAACAAAAGTTACCTTAGTGATGATCTTTCACCATGACATCTTCCTATAGGCATCAGAATTCTTTATTCAGATTGACACATCTCCTAATGATATGTTTTGTCAAGGGTCTTATTATTTACCAAACTTTTGTCAGAGTCTACATATCCTTCCAGGAGATCTCCTCGTCACATCTTCTCGGCTTCTGGAGGATAATTTCCTCTTAACATGGTTTCATTTCATGATCTCTTCCTTTCTGCACATTCTTCATTCCCAAGAACTTACAAATTTTCCAGTTCCTTGTTCATATACAACCACCTCATATTCCATGAGGATATATTATGTGTATTTCATCTGTTAGTGCACCGAGAGATCCTACTTCATAAATCATACTTCTAAATATAGAATTCTATTACCTGCAACCATATGACATGACTTCACAGCATCCAGTGTCAGTATATAAATATATGCATACCTCATACCTTTTTCATTTACGTCATCCTGTAGCAGTTTTACTAGAATGAAGAGTTTCATTCCCTTGGCCTGCTCCATCAATATGTCATCACATCCCAAAATTTTGTAGCATGGAATTCTTGATTAAACGATTCTTCTTGCCTTCCAATTAGTGAATTCATAAAGAACTCCATTATAAAAATATCAGCACCGATTTTCATGATGAACCTTGACCTTGATGATTGCCTTCCATCAGTATGATATTAGTGAGGTTTTCCAGGAGCTTTTTTATCAATAGCTCCTGCCATGCTTCAATCATGATGCTATAATATACACTGCTTCCTATCATACTATTTTACAACCAACAAAAATCACTTAAAGGAGAAGATGATCTCAATCATAGTGGAGATCCCTCCCTTTTTCTTTCTTATATTTATTTACATCAGGTTCTTCTCATATATCTGAGACATGGGCTTCTTCCTTTTTCCTCTTATCCATTCTAAATTTAGGAAAATATTTTTTATAATGCCCAAGATCATTACATCCAAATATTCATGCTTTGTCCACATTTCTATTCTTATTCTAGGGACCAAATTTACCGAATCTTCCTTTATTCCTAGCAAAGGCTTGATTCCCTACACTTGATCCTGCTTTCAATCTAGATTCTTCTATCTTACCTAGACTTTGGAATGGCATGGATTTTCTCTCCCATTTATGCTTGAAGTGAAACCTCTCCATTCTTTTGGTAAAGCATTTTGTACCATAGTGAGTTTTCTCTATCATACATTACTTCTCCCAACTTCAGTAGTTGTTCTCGTATTGTGAAAATCTCCATCAGATATGGAATTATTCCTTCCTTTGAAATTCTCAATTTGTATAATTTTTGTCTCAGGGATATTATTTCCTTTGTAGAACCTTTCGAGAATAGTTCCACCAACTTTTCATATATTTCTTTTGAGGATTCTAACTTTGATACATAGGGAATGAGAGAGTCTTTTATGGATTTTATAAGAATCCTTCGGGCTCTTATGTCTCCCTGCATGTATTTGATATATGCTAGAATGTATTCTTTTGGAGGTTGAACTGTAGATCCTTCTATGAAACCCATGACTTCATTTTCAATTAGCTTCAGATCTGTCATTTTCTTCCATGCATGAAGTTTTATGATCCAATCAATTTTTTTCTCTCTATAAAATAAATCATTTTGACAGATTTAGATAAAGTCATAAGTACTTACTTAAGTAAGTGACTTTCTCCTTCAGTAGCTTCCTTGATGAAGAAGTTAGGAGATTCTTCTAAGATAGAAATATTCAATCTAGGTGATCTTGGATCCTTGATGGTGAAGGATGTCTTCAAAAGAAGATGTCCTCTTTTACCACTGTCTTGAATGTAAATATTTGATGGAAAAGATTATTTTCTTGAAAATTTGATCCTTTGAATGAGATGAAGATCTTTCTCTAAAATAGCTTGAGAGTCTTTCTTGAAAACTTGATTTGGATTTTCACCCAAACTTTTATTTTTTTCTTCCTGGAGTGTCTCTTTTTCAAGTAGCCCTTGAGTTCAGCACCTTAGCTCTGAAACCATGTTGAGAATTTGGAGGGTTGGTGATTACTTCAAATTATCTTCTTGATCTTACTTATTTCTTATCTTCTTTAGCTCATTTAGTATTTCATCAAGTCAACTATCAAAATACATGAGACACAAGAATTAGGCTCCTAGAGCCAGTTCAAAACCTCTCCCTCTTGGAGAGGAAAACCTGTAAGGAATTCTTCTTATAGATCTTCAATTGACAAGTACCATGACCATGACCTAGACCCCTGACCTTAGTATGCCTCCAAGACCTTGTCACTGCTCCACTAGGCTTCTTATTATGATCTTCTTTTCTGCATTGCTCTGTACCACCACTAGGAAAGCTTGGTTCCTAGTCTTTAGACAGTATGCTTCCTTGACCTTTTTTGTGTACCTCTTTATCTCCAAGTCTTTGATCCTTAGCTTGCGATAGTGATCCTTCCCTTTAGTCCTTTTTCAAATATATACTAAGCACACTGCTCTAAAAAATAGTATACCTTTAGTCCTTCCCTTTCCTAGTAGATCACCCTTCATACTTTGCACTAGAACAGACCTTTGATTCACTCTTAATCACAAAACTGTTTCTCCTTGATGTAACATTCGGTAGTCCTGAGATGACCTCAAAGTATATAGCCCAGAGACAGATATAAGACTTACTTTCCTTCGCTGATATAGCACCTCTCTTCACACCATAGTTCAGTACTTAATTTTTTGGCTTGACTATCTTCTACGCACTGCAATTCAGAGCTTGATCTCGTACTTCATTTCAGAACTAATCTGGACTTTTAACCTTCCTAAAATCCGCAATCATTTAAGTGTAATCCTCATCGTATCTTCCTATAATCCGCACTTTTTAAACTCTATTGAAACCGCAGAAAAGTCCACAAAATTTTGTGTTTTCTGCGTAGTATATACAGGGGTATATATAATTATCCCTGTATATTAATAAGTTGACCTGTCAATTTAATATAGGGCCGACTTTATCACAATTTTATACGCCAACAAGAAGGTTTTATAGAGGAGAATTTTAAAAATGATATGAGGCATCATTCTGAGCTTATGTCACAAGGTATTGAGGCATATTAGATTGACTTGACCCTCCATATATATGACCCTTTACATTTATGACCAGAAGACAGATTCCTAAAGGACATCAAGAAGAAGTCCTTTGACCTATAATAAAGCCTTGCTCATGAAACCCGTGAAGAAATCATACCAAAAAAATATATATATATATATATATATATATTATTATTATTATTATTATTATTATATTATTATATTATTATATTATTATATTTGTCTTCTACATTTACATATATACATAATTATATAGTCAATATGAAGACCGATCCTAGTTACACTTTTCAACATTCTTTTTATTGCTTGTAGAAAAGAGTTAGCATCTAGCAATGGGGTAGATCCTGAAGAGGTTTTTTTTCCACCAAGTTTAAAGTAGTTTTTGGTAGAGGCATTGAGGTTGGATTTGATAGGAGTTCTAATGCATGAATGATGTTGGCATTGAATTGTTGAATGAGGCCACTATTGTTCAAAAATTTACACACGCGTGGCTTATTAGTTTTGTACTTTATCACCAGTGGAAATCAGCACAAACTAGGGGGTCTCGTGGCATTCAGATAATTCAAACTGTGAACTAACGCAGTTATACAATCTTGGACCCAAAGAAAAGGAAATTGAAATTTCAAGGACCACATATTCACATGAATAGTAAAATGGTAGAGTTTTGAAGTTATTGGCACATGGATTTAATTGTGGTAATGTTTCTTTGGCATATGGGGTTACATGGCTAGTAAAATATCCATGGTTTCCATAGTGGTGATATATTTATGCTCCATGAGCATGATTTTTGGTTGATGGTCTGCCTTAAACCAACACCAGTAGAATACTTCAGTTTATGATACATCAGTTTATATTCAACTTTAAACCAACATTAGGGAGCAACTTCCACCAGTAAAAGACTTCAGCTTCTAGCCAGATTTGGAATTGTTCTAGGAACTTCTTGAGCTTTATTTCCAGAGTTGGTGGTCATCCTTAAACCACCATTAGTAGAGACCTCGTAATATTCTACCTCCTTTGGTTTGTGGTCTTCCTTAAACCACCATTTCAAAGAGCACATTCAACCATTGGTTGTCATGTATTTTTTTCACTTTAGCTCTATTCTTGGACTCATACACACCCCTTTGGATTAAGGGGGGGAATGTTGAAAACCTAATCCATTACGGTTATGGTGTGCAATTTGGAGAGTTATTAGAAGTCCAGGAGACCAAAGAAGTTGAATCCAATGTTCATAATATTGTATTTATATGTGTATCATCTTTAGTGAAACATAATTCATGCATATTATTTCATTCAGCTTTGCACATTCCAACATGTCTATACAATCAACAATTGAATGTACAATTGCTAATTAAATAATTTTTTAAATCATTATTAATTGAAATTTTTATATGTATATATATAATTCCAAGGTTTTTTTATTTTTTGTTTAAGTGAAGAAAATGATGGGTTATAAAAGTTCTCAATTCAACTTTAATCATTGCAAGGGGTTGTTTGAAAATTATTTAAACCCTATTTTGAATCAAGGAAAATCAATATATGTTTATATATTTTAGAAAAATATTAAGGATCTATAAGTGGAGGTTGGGGAGAATCGATTTAAATTATAAAAATATATATTTATTTTTATTAAGATTAAAGGTATTTAAAAAGTTTAGAAAGTATTTTTTTTAAGTTAAAAGAGGGTTAGTAGTGTGATCTCATGTTATGGATTAAGTACATTAAAGGGGAATATTCAAAGAAAACATATTAATATCATTACCAACAACAACAATTGTGAGGGAAACTACATTAACCCTAATTTTAAAAATCAATTATTAATTTCAAGACCGAATATAATTGAAAATAAATATGTCTCCTATTTCGAAGAATAATACAAAATTAAAAACTTGCACGTAATAATTGATGATTATGAATTTATATCTCATTTTAGTGCCATAAGTATGTTTAAAGAAGAAATTGACATAATTATCTATTTACCTTGGTTTAAAGAATGAAGTACCTTCATGTTAAGAAAACATAGAGAAATTTTTGTAATCTTTCCCTATAAGAAGAAGATTATGGTATTCTAGGAGATTATAATGAAGTCAGAATAAACGATATCTCCATCATAAGAATTTAAAGATATTTTGAAATTGATGCTTCAAAAAAATAAAAATAAATTGATATCAAGGATTCAAAAAGAATTTAACAAAATTATCTTTTTGGAAATACTAAGAGGGGGGTGAATCAGTATTTCTTATAAATTAGTATATTTCTAATTTCACATAACATTAATTTTTATTAGTGCTATATAAACAAAAAAAAATCATCAACGCCATTCTACTATGCATAACAATAGAGACAGTAGACACAAATATTTTTAGGTGGAAACCCCTCCGGAACAAAAACCACCAAACGCTTCTTAATGTTTGTCTTCAAAATATTTACATAAAGTTTTGAAATCCAACTAAAGGAGGCTCCAACCTATAGAATTCTCTTATGCCCTACTTACCAACTGTGATTGGGAGGATGTTCCAACGCCCTGGATTACAGGGTCCAACCTGAAGGATGTTCCAACACCATGTTTACCAGATGCTACTAGACAAACACTCTGACACCCTATGTAGGCTACAACATGCCCTAGCACCACACTGGCACCCTAAAGTGTTCTCGGGATCCAACCTAAAGGATACACCACTCTCTTTCCTTGCACCACCCTGCCACCCTAATCAATTGGCGGACCACGTTTAATCTACAAGTTAATCAAATATGCCTCTACAATTGTATCTTATACTTACACTGCTACTATATTTTCCACTCACTGTTGTAACACATATATCGTCACAACCACTAAACACATTGTCACAATTTTCACGCATCAAATTCATTGTTTACTAGATCACTGACATGTCAAGTCAAATCATATCAAACCCTATATTATCAATTGTACTACTTAAATCATTAACCCAAGACAGTAAATTCAATGCCAAACATGTCAAACCTTAGCTACCCTAACTGCAACACTACTAGCTGCTACAACTATTTATTCCCTCAACTTTTCCAAGTGCCTTGTCATAATCAAATATGTCAATTTTGCTTTAACTCTAGATATCAAATCTTTTACTCTAGAACTACCATACATAATTTTTTTATAAATTGTTACAAGCATCAGCACTGCTCAAGCTTCATCAAATTATAGCTCTGTAAAATCTACTTCTATTCATGCCAAGTCACAAAATCACTTCCATAGAAATCTTCTCTCACTATTACAGCTACACAAGGTCACTGCCAATAATTGTACGCAGTCTTCAATCAACAAAAATAGTCAAAAAATTGTTGTCATCAAGGTCATTAGTACAATCATATATATATGTTAAGCATGTGATTCAATAGTATATTCCTCCTTCTAGCATCATACCTATCAGCCCAATATTCTTCTCTTATCAAAACATCTTACTGAACAATATTCTCAAGCCAATCATGTTCAAGGAAGCAGTCCTGGAAATAATTAGAGTGTTTATATAATGATACTATGGGTCACTATTATATAGATCTTAGGCACACATCAAATGTATTGTCATATATATCATTGTCAAACAAGGTTTCTTACCTAATTTATGGTTACAGTCATCTTGTGGTCTATGACATCAATCCTATGTATCATAGAGAAGGATCATTATCATATGTTACATGACTTAAATGAAAATATGCATCACTAGTAGTATTTCTATACATCATTGTAGTTGCAAGGACTCTACCACCATTATCATAATTGGATATGCCACACATCTAGTTTTCATAAGATATCAAACATCAAACTATACCATTAAACGTTGTAGAAACAATGCCATATGTTTTCATATACCTTACTTTATCATTTTTGCATGGTTAGGGTTTCTTATTTATCACAGAGATACCATGCTCAAATCATTTGGATACCATACATCCCTTGAAATTTGGTCAACGAGTAGAGTGGAGTGTTGCTTATAGCTTGAATCTTTTTCCCATCAGTTATAATAAATGGACTTTCAAATTTGAGTATAGTTCGCAACTTCTTATTACTTTACTTGACAGACTAACATGTAAATTTTGGTTAGAATTAGAAAAAGGATATGTAGGTCAATAATACTCTTTAAATTGTATTCAAACTTTCACTTTCAATAAATTCAAGAATAGTAGTCACTGAACTAAATTCATGTTGTTTGTCCCTAAGATGTGTTTCGGTCTTGTCAAAGAAGATAAATTAAATAGATTGCAAAGGCTTGGACCCCTGCTTTAAATTCCCAACATAATTTGGATCACACCCCGAACTTTTCCTTGGTCATGGAAGACATGCAAACTTCAGGATTTTAGAGAAATCGCTAGCCTAAAATCATTTGCAACGATGATCAACATCCGAAGTTTAGTCCGCACAATATCAAGAACTAAGATACTACAGATCTTCATGTGTCACAATTAGACTTAGACATAGGATCAATAGATAAAAGAGATACAAAGATCAAGATGATGTGATCGCATAGGGTTGTGCCTGAGGCCGTAGAGATGGTTCTTTTATGCCTTGATCAATGCCTCAAAATTTTTTGTTGGATTGGAGACAGATCTTGCAAAAAACATTTAAGACAACGAAAATCCTTTAAGCCAAAATTATGCCATGCACAAACCTCGACTCCTCATTGATAGAAAGTCCTGAAGCAAACATAAAAAATATCTCTTTCCTTTTCTATTCTTCAAGTGTCAAAAACATGTGAATTTTGAGGCCCTAAAGAAAGCTAAAACCTGGAACCCAGATGTAAAATAAAAAAGAAAATAATCCCAAGCCTCATGTTAGACTATGCAGTGTCACCATAGGGTTGATAAGTTTGAGATCACAAAGATATGTTTTGTATATCATGCTTAGGAGGGCTAATTGAAACTCTTATATAGTTTGAGAGTCTTGTAAGAATGGTTGTCATATTAATGCATTGGAGGGAACTAAAACCTTTTTAAAGTAAAATTCTTGGAGATAAATCCTTGAATTAGGCTCACCTATATTTTAATTTTAATTTTAATTTTAATTGTGATCCCTTTCAATTTAAATTTATGTAAGGAGAAACCCTTTTTGGCTTCATGATTAAATATAACCCCTTCAACAAGGAATCCTTCTTATGAGCCATATACTATCCATTTATATGTTTCCATAGGTATGGCCAATATGATGTTGCCACATCATCATTGTTTGGGGATTTTGACCTCAATATAGGTGCACATATTTAACTAGGAATATCTCTCAAACTTTGAGGGCCCACGAAATTCTCCACATACTGCTATAATCGGCTTGACAAGGAGCATCTAATGATGATGATGTTGAGTTAAAATTCATTGATCTACATATACAAAAACCACAATGTGTGTGGGGATACTAGGGTTTCTATCTATCCTATGATTGGAGCTTCCAAATGATTAATCCAAAAAAATATTAAGAGTGTTCATTAATGGATGTTGGCATCAATGACAACACCATTCAACAATATATCCCTTTTTCATTCATGGTAACACATGTACTCCCCCTTCGATCACTGCTCCCCCTAAATTTGTGCCTCGATATTCTTCCCCTAGTTTCTCTCCTCCTTTGACATCAATGGCAAAGGGTGACTCCCCTTATAATATGCCTTGATACCTGGAAAAGGGTGACTCCCCTTATAATCTACCTTGATACCTGTGGTCCTGTAACCTACCTGTGCTCCCCCTGAAGAAATCCATTACTCTGTATACCTGCAAAATGCATGTCTACTTCAAAAATTCCTACTGCAATAAACAATCTAACTCCCACTGACTTGATATGCTTCATAGGCATTGCCACAATTTATTCTACCTATCAATATGGATCAAATTTTCATGTTAAAATTGCTACTCCACTGAAACTTCCCATAATACTTCTTCATATTTTTCAACTATCAACCTGTCAAAAAGATAGATCTTCAAACTTGCAACTTCTATTGCATAGACTCTCCCTCTTCAATATTCAAGGAGTCAACAAGTTGGATTTTTCATAATAATGTATAAACCATCTCTTCAGTCGAATCATTATAAAATTCAACATCTTTCATCTAAGATTCATCATTCCCTTTTCCTTTACAAAACCTGAAAGCATGATTTTTGATACTTTCTCAATTTCTTGGTCTTCTTGCATTTGTTGTCTTCTCCAAACCTTCATGTACCTAATGTTAGGATTTTCATTCATGGAATATTCCATGTTGTACCTACAATCACGAGCTATGTGCCAATATTTGTGGCATTTGTAACATTCAATGTTGGGCCTGAATGATTGAGCTAGTGAGATGTAATTTTTGTTGACAAAGTTTGTTTGAAATATGTCTTGCGTTCCTTCATCCTTACTTCTAGGGTTTTGATAATGTTATGAAACCAGATCAAAAATAGCAAAAAAGAGAGAGAAATGCCTTAGAAATAATCCACTTCAAGGGGTAAACCTCCTTTACATTATATAAATGAAAATTTCTTGGATGATACAAATAACAAAACCTCCTTTCTATATATAGGAGTCCATGGGGTCACAATATAATCCTAGCCGACCTAACAATAATAATGTAAAGGCACAATAATAACAATATGGGGGTTACAGGGGTACAACAATAAAAATAAGGGGGGATACACTAACATAATAAGGGATTACACTAGTAATATAAGGACCTAACATTCCCCTTTCCTTCAAACAAGTATTGTCCTCAACGCTTGATTATTTCTTGATGCTTCGGTATAAAATTCTCATCCTCCCATGTGGAATATTCAATGCGAAATTTCTTCCACTTGCTGAGACACTCTGAAATTGATCGATTTCGTAGTTTTCAAGTTCTTGTTTCTGTGACTGCTTCAAAACTTATTTCGATGTGATGTTGATCTTCTTGTTGTTTCATTCGATTCTACACCAATGTTAGGCTATCCTTTGAGAGTTGGAGAACTTGTTTTTGATGCTCGATGTGATCTTCCACTACTTCATTACCCATATTATCTTTCATTTCATCCTTCAAACCATCAAACTTAGCCTTCATTTTTTCTTTTAAACCATCTATATCATCTTTGATTGATCTTTGTAAGATCGAAATGTGTTGCAGTTGGTACCGTAATTTTGATATATCATACTGCCATTTGTCCTCTTCATGTGTCATATTATAGCTTTCTAAGGGCTTAATGGATATGGAATTATTTTTTGGAGGAATTATAGAACCCAATACTAATAAATATTCTTCAATATGCCCTTGGAATCACTTCAAACTGCCTTTTCAAACAAATGTTATGCAATTTTAAAAAACAAATACACACCTTTTTCTTGCTTTTGAGGAGCTCGATATTGAAACTGAATTATCTATGTGATTTCGGATCCTCGATATCTGAATTTTGGTCATGTAGTAGCCCTATGAATATTCCTTCAAATGCCAGAGGTCTGACCTTAGTTGGATTCTTCAAGTCAAAGTTATGGCTAATCTCCCACAATGACCTAACTATGGACTAATTTTGTAGAGCGAACTTGTACGTCGTTCCACGTGTCATTGTTTCCTCCTTCGGCTCTGAAATTGATACACTGGAAACTATAGTTTGTTTGATTTTGGCCACTTTTTACAGAATTCCAATCCGATGCTCATAGAGAGAGTTATGACGATTTTCCCACGGTCACCTCTTTGAGATGAAATTTAGGAGCCTAAAAAAACCCTAACTTCCACAGATAATATACCTAAAAATATTGTGAACCAATATCTGAAATTTATACACTAAGTTCCTCAGGGTTTCGAATTCACGGGATAAAAATTTCAACTTTTTTACCTTCGTAAAAAGAACGCTATAGTGAAACTTCCATGATGACATACTTGAGATGAAATTGGGGAGCTTGAAAAAACCCTAATTTTCACAGATCATATCTTTGAAAATATTGTGAACCAAGATCTGAAATTTGTATACGACGTTCCTCAGAAATTTGGCGTCGCATACTAAAAATTTTAGATTCTAAAGCTTTGTAGAAAAAACGTTATAGAAAAAATACCACAATGACCTGTTTGGAGTAGTGAAACCCTAGAATTCAAATCTCTGATACCAAATGTTATGAAACCAGCTCTAAAAATATAATAAAAGAGAGATTAACACCTTAGAAATAAGCCCTTTCAAGGGGGAAACCTCCTTTACATTACATAAATGAACTGTAGAACTTTGAATAATAGCTTAATTATTCACCGAGATTATCCTGATTACACACTATTTAAGCTTCATGCATAATACATAACCTCTTCTACAATTGATCATCAATATGCGGAAATAGAAGCAGTCGCATGTGCACATTAAAACATAATCAAGCACACATAGAACACAGTATGTAATGGGGAAAGCATACAGCTGAAAACCCCCAACTATCTGTATATTATAATGATAGATAACATGTAACAATACATAGCACAAAGCTCTCACATCTCTCAGCACTATCTCACATGCTACACACAAACTAGCATGGAAAGTGAACAAGTCACAGGTTCAAATCTCCTCCACAATTCTGCCTGCCTCTACTACGCAATCCAAGATGAATAATGATGAGATCCAAGTTCGAATCCACCTGGCTTGTACTACGCAATCCTCATTGGAAATCTCAATCAATGTGTGTGCAAATCTTATGCACAGCCATAGTCACAACTGATAGTAGACTCACCCTTTCACCCACCTCTAACACTGGTCTCCACTGAACTGTCCATGCATTGCAGTTAACTGATGTGTTCTTTAGTTGATTTATGAGTTAATAATTAGTGAATTAATTAATAATTAATTCACACCACTCATCACTAGTGTATTTATCAATTAGACTAAATACAACTAGTTCAACTAAGTTAAACCGAACACAACTCCACCAACTGTCTCATCAACTCCACCAAACTCTGCCACATGAGTTCTAACTGAAGTCAACCATGCAATAGCTCAACTAACCCTTAGGAAAAGCGTATTTCATTCTGTCAGCTGCATGTGCCACATACAAGCATCAAACTGAAGTGCTCCAAGAGGATAAGATAATGTTTATAGTCTAAATATTATTAAGGGTTAATAATATTTAACTGTTCTATTTTTAGCCCGGCAGTCTAAAAATAGATTCCGCCCAATGTCTAAAAATAGAGGTCCATCTATTTTTACCAACTCGACCAATCATCCATAAATAGCATCCTGCAACTCATAGACCATGATCCATATGTCTAAAAATAGACAGTCTAAAAATAGACTTTGCGCCAAAAATAGCTTGCGGGCCCACTTAGTGAAGGCGACTTCTTTTCACTAAGCTCCATCATCTTGTTGCATTTTCAAAACTCCCTCTCAATAAGATATGGATTATCTGCAACCCCTATCCTGCCTCTGTGGTATTCGAATTTTCTCCTAGTGAGCGCCTTCGTCAAGATATTAGCATCCTGATCCTCCGTGGGAATGTATGAAAGTAACATGATTCTCCGCTGCACACAATCTCTGATATGATGGTACTCGATGTCGATGTGTTTGTATCTATCATGAAATACTGGATTAGCCAAGAGTTTAATGCAACTCTGGTTATCAAAATAAATCACAGTAGGCTCCAAGTGTGACCCGAACAACCTGACCAGGATCTTCCTCATCCATATAGCCTCACATGCAGCCAAAATCACTGCCATGTACTCAGCCTCTACTGAATTGAGTGCCATGGATCTCTGCTTCCTGCTGTACCAAGAAACTGTTGTCGACCCGATACTGAAGATCCCTCCAGATGTGCTCTTTCTGTCCGTTGGGCTCCCTGCCCAATCTTCATCCGTGAAGCCACACAGCTTCACCTCATCCTCCTGTCTGTACCACAAGCCATATCCCAATGTGCCTCAAAGATAACACAATACATGCTTTCCTGCCTTCCAGAAGAGCTTGGTAGGCTTAAACATAGCTTGCGAAAGCTGGTTAATAGTATAGCATATATCGATTCGTGTATTGACCAGATACATAAGTGACCCCACCAACTGTCGATAAACAGTGGCATCCACTACCTCCGCTGAAGTAGCATCCTCCTTCCTCCAACCTCCAGGAAGAGGAGTATCAACAGGCTTGCAGCCATGCATGTTGAACTTCTCCAGTATTTCCCGGGCATACTTACCCTGAGAAACAAATAGTCCATCACTGTGCTGCCAAATTTCCAATCCCGGGAAATAATGAAGGAGGCCCAAGTCCTTCATCTCAAACTCTCTAGCAAGATCCTCCTTGCATGAAAGTATCAACAGCTCATCACCCGTCAAAATCAGATCATCTACATACAGTACAATGATCAGCAACTTCCCTTCCACCACAATCTGGTACAGGTTAGGATCCGCCTCACTCTTGGAGAATCCAAGTCCGGTGAAATAACTGTCTATCCGTGTGTACCAAGCACGAGGTGCTTGCTTCAGCCCGTACAGTGCTCTCTTGAGTCGGCAAACATGCGACTCACTGATGAAGATCTCGAAACCTTCGGGCTGCTTTATGTACACCTCCTCCTCAATGACTCCATTGAGGAACACAGTCTTCACATCCATCTGATGGATGTGCCACCCCATCTGCGCTGAGAGAGCTAGGATTGTCCGTATGGAAGAGTACCTTGCGACATGTGCAAAGGTCTCCTCATAATCGATCCCCTCGGTCTGTGAGAAGCCTCGGGCAAAAAAATCTTACCTTGTACTCCACACTCCCAGTTGTCGCCTGCTTCACTTCATAGATCCATCTCGAACCCACCACTAATTTCCCTTCTGGCCTTCGGACAATCTCCCATGCACTATTTCTGACAATCGAATCATACTCTTCCACCATGGCATCTACCCATGCGGGATCCTCCACAGCTTCCTCGAAAGAGGATGGCTCTGTCACGATACACTTGCTCACAAGAGCCATGTATCCAGTATAACGGTCAGGTGACTGTCTCTATCTGTGTTGTGCTGTAGGTGCTCCTACAACCTTCTCTGCATCTTGAGCCAGTCGCTCAGCTTCTGTAGTGTGCTTCCGCCCTCTGATGGTTGGCGCCGCATGAGTGGTCTCTTCCACTCCATGAACCTCCTCTTGTGGCTGATCCACATCCTGAGGCTCATCCTTAGGAACTAATATCTCCTCATCTACATGCAAGTGTGGCTCCCTCTCAAGCGAACACTTCATGGCTGCCGCCTCCCGGAATTCTGATATCCCGTCGCACACGCTACGATCGTCTGGAAAATACACACGATAGTTGTGGGGTGTATCAGTGTACCCCAAAAATATCCCAACCTCTGCGGTCGGATCCAACTTCTTCCTGGCATCCTTCGTCACATGCAAGTAGAAAGGTGAACAAAAAATCCTCAAATGGGAAATATCAGGTCTCTTACCAGAAAACGCCTCCTCCGGTGTACTCATGCCAAGTATCTTGTGAGGACAACGGTTCTGCACATATACTGGAGTATTACATGCCTCCGCCCACAAGTGAAGGGGTAGGCCCTAATCATGCAACATCGCCCGTGCAACACCCACGATCGTTCTATTCTTCCGCTCAGCAACCCCATTCTGCTGTGGGTTATGAGGTGCTATGAGCTCTCTCCAAATTCCTTCTACGCTGCAAAAGTCCTTGAATTCAGCAGAGATGAATTCACCACCATTGTCGCTCCTAAGATCCTTCACATGCTTCCCTGATTCCTTCTCAACCAGCGCCTTGAACTCACAGAACTTTGAGTATGTCTCGCTCTTCTTCTGCATGAAGAAGATCCAGCACTTCTGAGAAAAATCATCAACAAAGATCACATAGTACCCGTGCTTTGTTGTCGAAGCTACCGAGGAAAGGTCCACACACGTTTGTGTGAATTCTCTCAAGGATCGTCGTGGCACGACTATCCTTCTCGTGAAAGGTGGCTTTCACAAATTTTCCCAAGGTACACCCCTTGCACTGATCTGACTGCGCAAGAGTGCCCTTAGGAAGCCCAGTAGAAATCTGTTGTAGTATCTTCAAATCTCCATGGTGAAGGTGGCCCAATCTCCGGTGCCACAGCTCGCCATCATCTCGGCTCACCACTCCTTCCACCTTGCATGCCATTGCTACGCATCCATCTACTTGCAACTGATAAAGGTTCTTGACTCGAACCCCTATCTTCCATGTTTCTCCAGTTGTCTTACTGCGCAGGAAGGCCTTTCCTTCGCTGAAGACAACATCGTACCCCTTGTCTTCTAACATCACCACAGAGATCAGATTCTTCTTCAATCCTGGAACATGCATCACTTCCTTCAATATGAAGGGTTTACCAAACTCCCTCTCAAAGGAAATGGTACTGATACTGGTCGCACTGTATCTACCATCATCGCCCATCTCGATGTGCACTCCAAGATCTTTTTCATCCAGATTTGAAAACAGATCTCGATCTCCAGTCATGTGAAAAGACGCACCACTGTCCAAGAACCATACTGATCCCATCACACTTGAGACCAAGCATGCGATCGGCGAAAAATCCATCTCAAACTGCGAGGCTAAGGCCTCTCCCGCTACAGATCCAGCAGCCTGCTTATTTTTCTTCTTCTGCTGACAATTTGTGGCATAATGTCCGTGCTGGTGACAGTGAAAGCACTTCACCTTGGACATGTCCTGCTTCTTGCCTTTTGCACCAGAATGAGAAGCTTTCTTGCTCTTCCCCTTATTTGCTTTGGCAGCCAAAGCGCAATTTTCTTCATCAGATGCCTTTGATGAAGATCCGTCCCTGGTACTCCGCCTTATCTCCTCTTGCACAAGATTCGACCAAAGTCGCTCCCATCCTGGCAATTTATCCCGACCATTGACAGAATCCTATAGGCATGCCAACTCTTCGGAAGACCAAGGAGAGCCAAGCTCACCAATTCCTCATCATCTACAGTCACCCCCACACTTCCCAGCTCATCCCTGCATTGGATGAACTTCGTGAGGTACTTGGGCATACTGTCACCTTTCTCCATCTTTATGTGTATGGGTTTATCCTTGAGCACCAACTTCCTCTGATCACTCTTGCTTTGGAATAAATCTATCAACGCTTTCCACATCAATTATGGAGAAGCTTTTCCATGCATGCTGGATACAATGTGATCCTTCATGCCCTCCAACAGAATCCTTCGACATTTTGCCATCTTCTTTTGCCAAGCCTCAACTTGAGCAGCATCAGTAGGCTTTGGGACCTCAGCCTCTATGAACTCCTTCAGCCCGTTATCATCTAATACCGCCTCCATTCTGTCCTTCCATGCAACATAACTCGAGCTGCCCTCAAGGGCATACTCTAGTCGCAATCCGTTGAAAGACATTTTGACTTCGACACCAAGAAAACTGTTGCAAATTCGAATTCCAGATTCTGCTGCAAATTCGAATTCCACCAGCTCAAAACTCAACTGCTTCCGATTTGTGAGAACAAAGTATTTCTAGCACAGAGATCGAATGTAGGGGAATTTATTGGATATATCACCTTTCAGAGAAAGGATGGATCCAGAGGCTACCTGGCCCGCTTACAGACTCTGTCTACCGAAATAAATTGTAATCACTGTAATAGATCCGATGATCAATTTTCGCTCCGATACCATGTAGAACTTTGATTAATAGTTGAATTATTCACCGAGATTATCCTGATTACACACTATTTAAGCTTCATGCATAATACATAACCTCTTCTACAATTGATCATCAATATGCGGAAATAGAAGCAGTCGCATGTGCACATTAAAACATAATCAAGCACATATATAACACAGTATGTAATGGGGAAAGCATACAACTGAAAACCCCCAACTATATGTATATTATAATGATAGAGAACATGTAACAATACATAGCACAAATCTCTCACAGCTCTCAGCACTATCTCACATGCTACACACAAACTAGCATGGAAAGTGAACAAGTCACAGGTTCAAATCTCCTCCACAATTCTGCCTGCCTCTACTGCGCAATCCAAGATGAATAATGATGAGATCCAATTTCGAATCCACCTGGCTTGTACTGCGCAATCCTCATTGGAAATCTCAATCAATGTGTGTGTAAATCTCATGCACAGCCATAGTCACAACTGATAGTAGACTCACCCTTTCACCCACCTCTAACACTGGTCTCCACTGAACTGTCCATGCATTGCAGTTAACTGATGTGTTCTTTAGTTGATTTATGAGTTAATACTTAGTGAATTAATTAATAATTAATTCACACCACTCATCACTAGTGTATTTTTCAGTTAGACTAAATACAACTAGTTCAACTAAGTTAAACCGAACACAACTCCACCAACTGTCTCATCAACTTCACCAAACTCTGCCACTTGAGTTCTAACTGAAGTCAACCATGCAATAGCTCAACTAACCCTTAGGAAAAGCGTATTTCCTTCTGTCAGCTGCATGTGCTACATCCAAGCATCAAACTGAAGTGCTCCAAGAGGATAAGATAATGTTTATAGTCTAAATATTATTAAGGGTTAATAATATTTTACTGTTCTATTTTTAGCCTGGCAGTCTAAAAATAGATTCCGCCCAATGTCTAAAAATAGAGGTCCATCTATTTTTACCAACTCGACCAATCATCCATAAATATCATCCTGCAACTCATAGACCATGATCCATATGTCTAAAAATAGACATAGTCTAAAAATAGACTTTGTGCCAAAAATAGCCTGCGAGCCCACTTAGTGAAGGCAACTTCTTTTCACTAAGCTCCATCATCTTGTTGCATTTTCAACATGAACAATTCTTGGATGATACAAATGAAAAAACCTCCTTTCTATATATAGGAGTCCGTGGGGTCACAATATAATCCTAGCTGACCTAACAATAATAATGTAAAGGCACAATAATAACAATATGGGGGTTACAGGGGTACAACAATAATAATAAGGGGGGCTACACTAACATAATAAGGGACTACACTAGTAATATAAGGACCTAACAGTTAATGCCCTTGATCATTGTACTTGTCGTAATTTTTACAATCCCTAGCCATATGTCCAAATTTAGTACATGAAAAACAATAACCATTAAACAAATTAGCATACCTTGATTTATCTTGTTTGGATGTTCTTTTCTATTCATTCTTTCTTAGAGGAGGTACATTTATTTGTTGATCCTTGTCCTTTATTGCTTCAACGTTATTTCTTGGATCTGCAACATTTTCAACCTTCTTTGATTTTTCATTTTGATTTGTCCTTGAGGGATCCTATCATCAGTCTTCTCATCAATATTTCTTTGTGGAGGCTTTGAATTTGTACCTTCATTGCATAGGTCTTTACCTGCTTCTTTTTCCTTCATCTTAAACTGAACCAATTTTTGATTTTTCTTTTCAATAGTCTACAAGTGTTCCTCTTTCCATTATGATGATGATGTTGGAAATCTGTCATCATAGGGGGGTCTCCCCAGTACAAAGTCCCAACTAAACCTCACACCATTTAGAGTAGGAGCCTCAACCGGTAAATAAAGTTGGTTGCCATCATCCTGAGGAATTTTCCCTGGATGGAATTATCAGCTTAAGAGATTTAAAAAACAATATTTGAAGCAAGAAAGTAAGTTGACACTATGAGGCATATAATTGTAATGAATATAAGGTACTTTCATAACAGGGAAAAGAGAGAGTGAACCTCTAAAACAAAAGTAATAGTATTATCCTAAAATAGACACACAAGATCATGGAAGGAATCGTAAGTTAACCTGCAAAGTAGTTCACAAGATAACAATAATCATAAAAGAAAGTAACAACACACATTCAATAATATGCATACCAAAGGCAATGAAATAGCTCATTTACATTAGTATGTGTTAACATAAACATACACTGCAAACAATGAAAGAATAGCCTCACAATCATTCACGACATATGCATGAAATTGTGTTGGGTATTATAGCTTCATTTATTAAGTGAAATTCCCTACATACATGATTACAATGCTACCACACTAGCCCTAATATTGGAACATTAAGTCACCACTTTCTCCTATAAAGAAATATTGTCTCTCCTATGCTAAACTAGAAATTCAAAGGTGAAAAGTATAAAGTCCATTCTCTTAAGCTATGAGGGTGTATTTATAACAAATGAGGTGACTCTCCACCTCCCATTTCACTCTTGACCTTCATCATGACTCTTTATATCCTACTATGAATATTTTAATTCCTATATGACCTTTGAGCTTCTACATGACTTTAGAATTTCTAGTGAATTTTCACATTCCATGTGGGACCTTTGGGCTTCCACACATTTTACATTTTATCATTTTTAGAAAATACAATAATTAAATTCTACTAATGATGTGGAAAAATACATTGACTCATATGATTTTTGTGGTGACACTTTGAGAAGCCATGACTTGGCAATGATGACATGGAGCTCCATTGTGATGTGTCAAGGCCAAGCTTCTCTTGTTGTTGATATATTCACGGCATCATGATAAGTATTTCATGTACCTCATCTTCATGCTCCAAAAGGTGGGTATGATGCAAAGTCTTCCATGTGATCTTGATCTTCTTTATTCTATCATGATCTAGTGTCCCTTCATCTCCTCACTTGATGATCTCTTGGTGGTTCCAGGTTCACAAGTGTCATATTGCTTCATCTCCTTGGAATCCTCCTTGAGAATAATCATGTCACATCAAGATAACAATACATAGAAATGAAATTTACTCATGGTAAGACAACATCACTTCCAAAATATCCTCATTTATCTAGTTTCTCATGAAACACACTTCAGTGAGCTGGGACAGAGTGCAAGATTGAAAAATAAGCCTAGGGATTGCATATTGCGCAAGAACATGAGGCAGTGATGAGGGTATATTTATTGTAACTACGCAATGCGCAGTGGCTAAGAGAAAGGGAGGCTAGATTGGACATTTGAGGGAGTTAGGGATGCAGTGGGGCAAGCTTGCTCACTATGATTGTGTAGTGCACAGTTTTGGGAGGAGGAGATCCATTGATTTCATAGTTGATAAATTCAAGGAATGAGATAGATACTGTAAAGTGCACTTTGGAGGCCTAATTGGGAAAATATTGTGCAATGAGAAAGTGCAAGAGGCAGGAATTGGTCACTAATATTGTGTAATGTGTAGTTCTTAGAGGTAGGGATTGTAGTGCGCAATTATATGAGGAAAGGATGGTTGACTAGGGCTTGTGACTGCACAATGCACAATTCAAGAAGGAAAGATGATGGATGGTTGATCAGGCAAGTTGCGAAGACAAAGATACTTCATAAATTGACTAAGTGTGGGATTAGTGAGGCAAAAAGAGGAGACCAAAATATCTAACAAGACTTAAACATGATCACACACTCATAAACGATCAACCACATTAAAATGAAACACTTAACACCCATAATCAATAGGCATCCATTGAAATGGCAGCAAAACGACACTTACCTCTAAGTGTGACACTTAAGATACACTTTGCGACATAAGTGTCGACTGCAACCAAAAATTGTGTTGAGTTGTGGGAGAGTCTCTATTTCATATTATTATGAAATATAAGATCATCTAATGCATACGAATGTGCTAGAGTTTCCTCCAGTGGTACGCCAAAGTGCGACACATGCAGGAGTGAAAACAATTAAAAGTGACACTTGTAACAGTAAGAATAAGTGAAAATGACACTTGCAAAAGCTATTAAAAGAAAGTGAAAGTGACACATGAAAAATTAAACCAAGAAAAAACAACAGCCGTGAAAGTGAAAGTGACACATGTGAAATCAAAAGCGTGCAAAAGCGACATTTGATAAAACTCACTAGGATGATGATACAATTTCCACTAAGAGTGAGAGAGACTATTAATTGGAATTTTGTTATGACTGTCCATAGGGATTACGCAGTTCATTATATTTATGAACTATGCAGTCATTGTCCCTATCAACTGCGCAAGCATTGTTTTCACAGGTAGACATTGGC
This sequence comes from Pinus albicaulis, assembly GCA_034641835.2. Classification (NCBI taxonomy): domain Eukaryota; kingdom Viridiplantae; phylum Streptophyta; class Pinopsida; order Pinales; family Pinaceae; genus Pinus; species Pinus albicaulis. The sequence continues at coordinate 242,373,958 of CM076569.1, read as the reverse complement.
TGTTAATATTTCTAGAAAGAAGTGTGCTTGTAAATGCATCAAAAACTAAGCATGTGTAAGCAAGTGACTTCGACAGTTAGATTCTCACAAGAAGACATCAACCAATGATGAATCGACTATGATCAACTTGGAATGATAGATCATAAGATCACAAGGAGGCTCCAAAATTCTAAGTGTAAGCAAAATTTTAGAGGGTGTTTTTCACAGCGAAAACACATTCCTTGAGCTTGTTGATTTTAGTAAGGGTTGCATCAAGTTCTCCTTGATTTTGAGCAAGATATTCCTGAAACATGCTTTTCAATTCTTTCCTTATTTATTCTTCTTCTTCTACTTGTATTTTTAGAAGAATGACATTTTATGCTTTTCCATTAAGCACTTGTATTTGTTCCTTCTGCCTTTCATTTTCCTTTTTGAGCCTATCAATTTCTAGTGAATATGTATCTAGTTCCTTTTGTTTTTTATCAACTTCAGATGCATACCTTTGACTAGATTCCTTTAGTTGTACTAGATGCGTACCTTTGACTAGATGTCTTTCTCTTTCATTTTTTCTTCATGTACTTGGAGTTTCAAATGTGCAACTTCTTCTTTGAGTGCCTTATTTTCCTTCTCTATGTTTTTCCATTCCTTGAAGGAACTGATTAATGATTTCTACATGTCCTCTTCCCCTTATTCTTCATTATTGTTGTCAAATTATTCAGCCTGAGAAACTACCTAATTTTAAACATGGTTATCATCATCTTTATTATAATCCTAACCTGCATGAAGATTTGAATTCTCTCCCAAATATGTTTGGTAGATAAGCATGGACCTATATTGGATTTCACAGAATCTTGAAAGGCCCTTATATTGATACTCGTGGCCTTTGAATTATACCTTATTGATTCATCAATGGATGTATCTCTATCAACAACTCAAAACCATACATCACATCGAATAGCTTGCAAATAGGCTTCCATTTTATCTTTCAAAAATGTAACGTTTCATTTTGTGAACAAAAAAGGAATTGGACCAACATTTTTTTCTTAATCAGCGGTAATAGAATCTAAAATTATTTCAATACCTGGAACTTCTTATGATTCCTTTGAACACTTGGTAGCTTGCCTTTTTTTTCCCATCTCTGCACTCTAAGATCTTCCTTCCAGCTATGAAGTTGCTACTGAAGGAACCCGCTTTGATACTAATTGTTGGAAATATTGATAAGGGAGTGAATCATTATTTCTTATCAATTAGTATATTTTTAATTTTATAGAACATTAATCATTATTAGCATCATATAAACACAAGCATTCATCAACACCATTCAAAAATTCATAACAATAGAAATAGTAGACACAAATATTTTTAGGTGGAAACCCCTCCGGGATAAAAACCACTAAATACTTCTTAATATATGTCTTTAAAATATTTACATCAATTTTTTAGCTCCGACTGAAGGAGGCTCCATCCCCCTATTTTAAAAGCTCCAACTTTTAGGATGCTCCTACGCCTTGTTTACCAAATGCAACTAGGAGGGTACTCTAATTCCCTACTACACCCTGTTTACCAAATGCAATTGGGAGGGTGCTCCAACACCCTGGATTACAAGCTTCAACCTGAATGATTCTCAAACACCTTATTTACGTGTTGCTACTGGAAAAAATATCCAATGCCCTATGCAAGCTACAACATGCCCTAGCAACACCTTTATGCCCAGAATTGTTCTTGGGCTTCAACTCGAAGGAGATTCCACTCTCCTACTTTGCACCACCCTACCACCTTAATCAGACAGTGAACCACATTTCACAATATCCATACTTGATCCAGGTGTGCTTGATATCAATAGGCAACTACAAAACAATAATTTTCAAGCTAATAAAATATGACCTTTCTATTGTCTCTTTTACTACCACTACTACTATTTTTTCCACTCATTGTTGTCACACATATATTGTCACAACCACCACACACACTGTCACAATTTTCACACATCAAAGTCATTGTTTACCAGGTCACTAATATGTCAATTCATATCATATCAAACCCTATATTATCAATTGTCTTGCTTAAAGCATCACCCAAGTCACTGCATTCAATGTAAAACATGTCAAACCTTATCTACCCTAACCACAACATTGGTATCTACTACAATTTTCTATTCCCTCAGCTTTTCCAAGTGCCATGTTATAATCAAATCTTCCAATTCTACTTTAACTCGAGATATTAAATCCTCTACTCTAGATCTTCCATACATCATGTTGTTATAAATTGTCATAAGCATCATCACTGCTCAAGCTTCATCAAATCATATAGCTCTACCAAATTTTCTTATATTCATACCAAGTCATAACATCACTGCCATATAAATTTTGTCTCGTTGTTACAGCTACACAAGGGCACTACCACAATTGTATGTAATCTCCAATAAAAAAAAACAATCAAAAAATTGTTGTCATCAAATTCATTGGTACATTCATATATAACTATCAACCATGTGATTCAATAATCAGTCCTCCTTATAGCATCATACCTATCAACCCAATATTCTTCCCTTATTAAAACATCTTACTAAACAATATTTTCAGGCCAATCATGTTTAGGGAACCAATTCTGCAAATAATTAGAGTGTCTATATCATATACCAAAGGTAATTATTATAAATATCTTAGTTACACATCAAATTTATTGTGATATATATTACTATCAAACAAGGTTTCTTTCCTCATAAATGGTTATAGTCATACCAGGGTCTATGACATCAATAATAGGTATCATAGAGTAGGATCATTATCATATGTTACATGCCTTTAATGACTCATCATTGTAATTTCAAGGACTCTACCATCATTATAATAATTGGAGATGTCACACATCTAATTTGCAAAAGATATTAAACATCAAACTCTATCATTCAACATTGTAGAAACAATTCCATGTGTTTTCATATACCTTACTTTCTCATTATTGCATGGTTAGGGTTTATTCTTACTCATTATGAGTTTAATACACCCAAAACCATAGAAATGCCATGCTGAGAGAATTTGGATACCATACAGCCCTTGAAATTTGATCAACGAGTAGAGTGGAGTGATGCTTATAGCTGAATATTTTTTCCATCAGTTATAATCAATGCCTTTCAAAGTTGAGTATAGGTTATAAATTCTTGTTAATTTACTAGATGGACTGATATGTAAATTCTAGTCAGAATTAGCAACAGGATATTCTTGTAGCTGCTACAAACCCCCCTCCAAAAAATTTCCAATGCCTTGATTTTGGAGCCTACCTTCTGTTCGTAGGAACCTATTTTTCATTGTCATCAAGTATTCCCCTTGATTTTTAAGACTCATATTTTCATGCAGTGCTTGTGGTGAATTTATTAGGTTTTCTTGATGATAAATAAGTCTTGTTGATGAAAATTGAACAACTTCTAAACACAATACATCGCCTACCCTGATCTTGCACCTATTTTCGGTCTTCCCTCTAGGAACTATGCAATACACTGACACTAGAAACTGTGTTATGCCTTGAGGATAAAAATTGTGCAATTATTGAAGACAAAAAACCATTGAGCAAAAAAATTGTGTTACCCCTCTCTCATAGTCAAAACTACACAATCCATTGAGATAGTGAACTGTACAATCCCTTGTTGTTGGGAATTACACAGTCCCTTATGCCAGTGTGAACTGTGTATTTTCCTAGAATAAGATAAGTGCTCATGCCTAGATAATAGGGAGTGCATAATTCATGTTTGACAAGTGACACAAAGTTGCAATTTTCGATCCTAAGACAAGTGTCATTTTTTCCTTGATTTTAGGCATGTACATCATAAACCCTAACCTGACACCTAAGGGATAGATATATATAATGGACGCCCTTAGAGATCACTTTCACATGTGACATTGGATTTATAGCCTTCCCAATGAGATCAAGGAGCTTTTTACTCAGTTTGCAGTGCTTTTCCGGGTAATTTTTGCATGTGTCACTTTTTGTCACTTTTTTGGTCACTTTTATCATTTTTTATTTTATGAATTATTTTTCCTATTTCTTGTCACAGTAGTTGGAATTTATATCATTATTAGTTTGTACAATTTTTGTTTCAGTACTTCTTTCACTTTTAACAAGTGTCATATCAACTTATCTCTTTTTGCCTACCAGCTGTTTTCGTTGCTGGGCCATTTTGTGCATGTATGTTTTTCCTTTTGCATGATCTTTTTTGGCTCATGTTTTTCAAAAATTTAACTTACCTTGAGGTTGATCTACACTCCTTCTTGCCTAGGAATTCATATATTGAATTTTTTCTCTCTTCTTACCGGGCAGATATGCGTAATCTTGAGCGACTACTACCCCTTACAATTATGCATTTCGCAAGTTCAAGGATCAAGCCTCACCCTTGGCCTTTAAGATTGTGTAGTGCACAGTCACTATCTTTCCCATTTGTGCATTGTGCAATGTCAGTCCTAAAGCCTCAGCCTTGGCCACTGAGACTACGCAAGGTGTAGTCTCTTCCCTCAGTCTTCCTAGCTAAGACTTTGCATTGTGAAATCTCAGGCCTCAAGCTCCTCCCTTTCCTATTGATACTACACATAGCGTAGTTCATGAGACCATTCTTCCACCCTAAGCCCAGAAATTGTGCAATTATATCCAATAAGTTTGTTGTTTCTTTGATCTTGATGAATGAACCGATCCACTTGATTTGATTTGGTTTCGCCTTGATCGCATCTATTGGTACAGGTACTTCAAGTTTTGATCTCACCTCTCTTTTATCAGTTGTTGTCATCATGCCTCCAAAGAGATTAGCCTCCAAATACAGTACATAGAGCAGCACTAATGAAGTAGTTTTGAGTACTCTTAGTTACCATGCTTATTTTGTCTAACACTCAACTCCTCATTGAAAAGCATTCAGATATCACATGGCATATTGTTAAGTATGAATTCATAGCTACTAGTTTCAAAGCATATCTGGAGTACATACATGTATACATAAATTTCCATAAGTCAATATTTCATAAAGTTGTATGTAGAGTCTCAGTCTTCCCTTATGTAGATATCGTCAAGTGGATCTTTCCGCACATAGATACAAAGAGCATGACCCTCAGCAGTGTCAGTGGACAATGGATTTCTTCATATATGGCCCATGATATTCATCTCATGTATCATTTTCCCAAGCTATAAAATTACATGGATTCGCATATTTATGCAGACACCAGTTATTTGAGCACCAAGGATGTCATCAAAACTTGGGTAAAAGAGCCATCTAAATTTCACCAGACATCCATCAATACATACAAGATTAAATATCTTATTAATTTGTTCCAGTACCTAATTGTATTATGCTACTGGATATATGGTCATAAGAGTACTGAAACCTTTCCCAAAGGTTGACTTTATGTGTCACATCATAATGTCAATGATGGGATGGTGTTCAACTAGTCAGATCTATTGGCTCAACATCATAATATCAATGTGACTAACGCAAAGAATCCTCCTAATGGAAAGCAGGCCATATTATATATGCATGCATACATGTTGGATGGTATATGTGATCATAATTCTTTCCCTGGCATGAGCTATACTTGGACACCAAAAGAACTTTTTTTCATATTTATTGCAAGTTTATTTCAGAGTGTAATTATAGAGGAATCGTGGAGAATTTGGTTGACCACTGCCTCATAGCATTGTACCAGGTGATCTTCAAGGAAGAGGCACCTTGAATGTCCTGTGAGGCTATGGACTCAGCCGCAGAACTTGTAGATTCTTTTGCCTCACCTGATGGCACTTACCTCGGGGTGTTTGGTTGTTAGAAGTCATCACATATGTTATCGAGGTATGTCACTGATCAATTGGTCATGCAGGAGATTGTGTACCATCTTTCCATGGGCTTATCAGTAGTATTACAAAAGAAAAATAAATCACCTTGGCCCACTTTTCCTTTGTAGGTGGGATCCTACGAAATTAAGAATATGAAGGTTGCATAAACTTAAGGTAATGTGTTTGATAACTTCAAGTTTAGTATTATGGAGTACCACCTGTATGATCCTAAAATCATTTGCAAGAATCATTGTGCCAAGATACATTTCAATTGGCCAAGTGGCACCAACTCTAGACCGGAGAAGGAAAAAATTAAAAATTGTTATAATGCCTAGGCCCTGCGCACCAGTCAGCCATGCAGGTGAAAGCAGGGAAATTAGAGAAGCACAACCCAGTGAGAATAAAGTATAAAAGGAAGGTTTCATACAGTCCATCAGAGGAGAGAAGCAACAAATTCAAAGCAGATCTAGCCATTTTGAAAGTGGCTATGGCAGTAGAGAGGAAGAGAAAATAGAAGAGGCAAGAATAAGTGCAGAGATAGAAGGAAGAATAGGAGAAGAAAAAACAAGAGGAAAGGAAGATGCAAGAAGAGGAAATGAGGAGAAAAGAAGAATAAGAAACAATGTTGAAGCAAGTCGAAGAAGAAGAGAAAAATTGGCTACAAGAAGAAGAAAGAAAACAATAGTAAGATAAAGAAATTTCCCAAGATATTGAATAATTGATAGTTATTCAAGGCATGGAGGGAGAGTCAGAACAACAGAATTAGGATGTTGATATTATGCCTTATACAAAACAGATCATCACTCTGTCTCCCCCTCTTCCTACAGAAGGGAAAGCTTCATATGATGAAGATAAAATTTCTCTTGTTGATGACAAACCGGTCATGGATATTTGCATCTTAAATTACGATAAGGTTCAAAGGAAAATTATGCAAGAAAGAAAGAAGCATTTTATGGATGACTTCACACATCCTGATTTCATTAAGGAGAAGGTGACTGTAATGGAAACCAAAAAGAATCCTAAAGTTATTGTTGCATCTAAATTGGCCTTTGCAGAAGCTTCTAAGGAAAACACAGAATATTTGATGGTCGAGAATATACAAATGGAAAATAATTTGGAATTTTGGAGGAAACACATATAACAACTCTAGGAAAAGGCACAGAAGAAGGCTCCCGCACATGTGTACTTAGAAGAGCTTCAAGCAGCTATACTTGGTGAAGTACTAGCATTTGGAGAAACCATGAGGAACCTCTGTGAGGAGTTGGTCACCGTGCACAAAGAAGTTGTCCCCTTGCATGACATGCAAAATAAATGAAGGGAGAATGAAAAATATCTCAAATTTGTTCACGCGGTTATCACTGCAGTGCATGAATTGGGAATGAAGTACAAAGGTGCACCGCCTTATTTTATTAAGAAAAAAATACAACAAGTTGAGTAGGAAAAAGCTAAAGTTCGGATTCTTACATAAAGCAGCAAACAACTCATCACCTCCATATCCAACATCTTGTCGTCTTATGCACGATTGTACAACACAGGGTGGATTATTTAGTGAAATATCATAAGATCCCTTCAATTAGGACACTCTTAGAATAAAAATGCATAAATGTGGTCACACAAGAAGTCTTAGAATACTTGGACCTGTTGAGGAAAATTTCTACCAAAGAGGACCTAGAAATTAACAAACATAACATGCAAAAGTATATTGGTGGCCCTACCAAGATCAACACTACGTTGTTCTTAGTGAAGAAAGAAACATTGTAGTATACTTGGGGGGATAATATGAGGTACCCAAGGGAATAATGTAATTTAATAATGTAAGTATGATAAATAAATGGGGCATAATTAATAAATAAGGTGGTTGACCCACATTATGCAAGGGACCACAAGTAGTTAGGGAATAAAGTTGTACTCCCATTGTATGGGATGTATGGGATTGAGAGACATGGTAATAACCCATTGTATTTTATGTATGAGGTATATATAGAAGCTAGAGACTCTCCATTGAGATATTTCAAGTATTTGTTTTGTATTGAAAATCATTGGCTTGTGGAGTGTTCTCCTTCCTTAAGGAGTAATTGTATGGTGTTGCCCTACCTCAAGGGTTTCTGCAGATATTAATTAAAATATATTTTCATTCTAGCAATATAATGTGTTATGCTTTTTGGCATATTTTTCAAATTTATTATAATTTTTGGTCAGATCGGAGAGGAATTTTTCAAATTCTTCATCGGGAAGGCTTACCAACTTCTTTGTGCCAAGTGAATTCCATCATATGGTAGTCGCATCTCTAAAATGAAGGCATAATAAAGATTCCAAAGTATTGGATATCTCCCTCATCTGAAATCCAATATGACCAATTTGTTTTTTGAAATTGGGTGATTTTTCATGATTAATTAAGATATGCAATTATTTTCTTGAAATTCTACACAAAATTCTGTAAAAAATGACTAGAGATGCGTTGTCCGCGAATTTCCGTCAGAATATTTTTTGCAAAATAGTTGATTTTAAATCGGTGATATCTTCCTCATCCGGACTCTAATTTGGTCGATTTTTTTTAATTGGGTATTTTTTTGAAATAAATTCATATTTATAGTTTTTTTGAAAAAAAATCACCATAATTTTCAGATATGATCTGCAAACTTGTCGCCTATTATTTTTCCAAAAAAATTCCTACAAAAAAGGGAAAAAAAATCTCCCCACTTTTCTCAAGAAAGAGCTCTGATATCACTTGTAATATATATCACGTGACATTGATCATATATTTTTACTGGTAGTAATGAGGAAAAATATTGGAGACAGTTGTTGGTTTGATGACCTAGGTTTTTTCTGAACGTGGCGGTAACCATGTGCCCTCTGCTGGCATGGTTCACTACTGTGCCTCTACATGCTTGATTAACAGTGCACCGCGTCTTCCAAGCGTCTATGACTGCCGACTCTGAACACATTTTTCGGGTTGTGTTTCTCAGCTTATTGACGGTTATTCACTGGCCTCCCCTGCATTATCCGCACTGTCGACCCTAACGTCGTTCACTGCCACTGCCGTTGGACATCATACACCGCCCTGTTCGGAACACTGGACCCAACAGGTTTATTGCTTCCTATTGCTGACACTGTTCTAACCGGATTCTCAGCACTGGCGATAGTTGGGGTTGTTTTGGGCCTTTTCAATGGGTTTTTTCTTGGAATTTGATATGGAAGGGACTCAGGATGAGCAGTTGTTGGACTATTCGGAGGACCCATATGAGGGCATTGACATTTGGACCCTCTCGAATCGATTATCCTCGGGTATGCAAGTCTCTCTTTCAGCATATCCTCATTGTAGTCTTTCTCCTATGGAATCTCTTCCTTTTGTGCCATCCCCCATATCTTTCCCTGACCTAGACTCCTTTATGGTCTCAGATCTCTCCACATCCTCCTCGGATATTCTCTCGGTTGTTGATCTGGACCTTATCAGTTCACCAGATCTCCGGCCTCCATCTCCCACATCCCTCGCTTTTCTCACTCATTCCTTCACCAACCCACCTTTTTCCCCCTCATATACTGTGGCTCCCCATCTACCTCCTCACTCCTTGCCCCCGTGAACCTCACTCCCCATTTACTCCATTCCCCTCCCCTCTTCCATCATTCCCCCTTCGGCTACTTATCCTCCTGCCACTCGTCGCACCTCTAGCTTATTCACTATCCCTTCTCCTGTCTCTGCTCCCCTTCCAATTGTCTTGGCAACCCCCCCCCCCCACATTCGGCTGATGCCCTCTTTCCTCCTGGCATCACCCCCCGTTCCCCTCGTCGCACGAAATGTGTCAAGGAAAACAGACGTGAAAACTTCCTCACACTCGGGGCTGGGGTACAGATGGCCAGTGTCATGGGCACTATTGACAGGGTTCTTGTTGGTCGGGTCCGTGGCCAAAACTATGGGGTCAAGCACTTGAATCTGTGGGCTCAAGAGATTTGGGGAAATCTTGTTCACGAGATGCCCATTATTCACACTTTAACCAAGGGTTGGTTTGCACTCTGTTTCTCCTCCAGAGAACCTATTGATATTATTCTATCACAGTTCTGGCACATTGAAATGGCTCTGGTTCTACTCAAAAGATGGAATCCCCTATTTTATCTTGATCAAGAACCTCTGGGAGCTGGCCCCATCTGGGTTCACCTTCCAGGTCTACCTTATCACTGATGGACTGATCATATTTTCAAAGACATTGGAAACCTTCTGGGCACCTACTTGGATCATGATCGTTCTTTTATTAACTCTGGAAAAATGGCTTTTGCCCGCATTCTGGTTCATCTGGATACTAGGGAAGGTTTGGAGGAAGCTATCAACTTTCAATGTTGCAACTCGACCAGGGAGCAGATCCTGGACTATGAGGGGGTACCATTCCGTTGTCACTGCTACCACAAATTAGGTCACATCTACAAGGACTGTCCAATTTCAGGGTTGACATAGGCTTCCAACACTAGCAATGGCAGACATCCTATTGCTCCAGTCATGGTCTCACTTTAGAGAAGTTCATCGCACTCTAGACATACTCACACAACTGATACATTCTCGATGGTGGAACGCTCTGTTGCTACAGATGCTCCCTCCAAGGTTACTCAATCCATGTCTGTTTCCACCACTACTGGACTCCCTCCGATTGCGGCCACTTCCTCCTCCTCTCCTTTTACTTTCCTATCATTTCTTTCTGCGGCATCTATTTTTTGTTCAGAGTCTCCACTGGTTGGTTATGTCACTCCCTATATATGTTTCCCACCTTCCTCATCCCCCATATACTTTCCCCCACCCCCCCTTCATTACCCAACCTTCTTGCAGCATCATTACCGATCACCTCCCCCTCCCTCACCATACCCCTCCCATCTTCCCCCCTTCCCACATCCTTTGTACCCTGTACCCCTATTTTTTTTTAACCCTCTGAATCCTCCTCCTCACATACCTATAACCTTCATTCCCATTCCCACCCACTGAAAGGATTGGATTCACACACTGGTCCTCCTGCTCCCTCTCTCAAACCCTCCCGGGGATGTCACTCACATATATCCAAAGCTATACACCTTGCCGGACTTGAAGTTGCTTCTAGCACTCAACTCTCTATCGATGGGATTCTTAGAGCAAGACAATCCCCCATTCCGGTTACCCAATTATTTGTCTTTCATTCAACTGTCGTGGGCTGGCTAGCCTTGCGAAGAGACTTGCACTTCGCCAACTTTTTATTTCTTCTCATGTTGATATCATTTGTCTACAAGAAACTCATGGCACTGCGGATATGGTTACCCGAGCTCTTACGCGGATATTACTAGGTTGGATGATTCATGATGTTGATGCCATTGGGCACTTAAGGGGATTGGCCCTTTGTATCAACCCCCGCCGCATCAACCTTATTAATATTTGGGGACAAGAAAATGCCCTCAGTATGGATGTTTTCTCGAAGACCCTTGGATTGCATTTCTCCATTATTAATGTCTATGGCCCCTGCTCCAATAGACAGCATTTTTGGGACTCTCTCATGAATGCATTTGTTATGCATCCGGAGAACACTATATTGGTTGGGGACTTGAATTTCTCACTCAGTATCTCTGAATCTTGGGGGCCTAATGCACGTGCGGACACACTATTAGATTACTTCAGACACCTTCTTTCCACACATCATCTAGTGGATCCCCTAATTACCTCCCCCTCTCCAACTTAGCACAACAAGCGTACCGGGGATGATAGGGTGGCTCGAAGACTTGATCATTTTCTCATCAAAGAAGGGTTACTACAGAAATTTTGCTCTTTTAGACAATGGATTGGCTCTGGGGGCATCTCTGATCCTTCTCCAATCTATCTAGAAATTACTAGAGAATTTAAAAAGTCGACATCCCCTTTCAGATTCTGCTCTGTTTCGTTACAAGATCCTGACTAGATCAATATGGTGAATAACCTTTGGAGACTCCCTCCGCCTCTACATTTAAACACCCCATCCTCCATTTTTGCACACAGACTTCTTAATATTAAGAAGGAATCTATCAGTTTGGCTAAGCATAAAAAAAGAACAGCGGATTGTGATTTAATTGATATTGAACAGCAAATACATGGATTGGAATCATCAATTGGAGGCAGGTTTGGTACTGAAGAAGACAACTCAATGCTCACTTCACTGGAAACCACTCAATTAAATATCCTACAAGATAGAAATGAGGAGTGGAGACTCAGAAGTCGTGCCACCTGGATCAATGCTGGGGACGAAAATACTAAATTTTTTCATCATTATGCCAATGGTAGAAAGGCCATTAACCCCATATGGGAGCTTGACAATGAGGATGGAACAAAGCCTCTACTCTTTCTCAACTAGCTCAAAAAGGCATCAACCATTTTAGGGAGATCTACAAGGCACCTCCCCAACCATACTTGGCATAAATCACAAGGTGGCATCTCTATTCCCCAGGTTTGTTGATGAAGCGGCAGAGGATGATCTACAGCAACATGTATTTATCTTTGAACTTGAATATGTTCTCAAGTGGTTCAAGAAGGATAAGAGCCTGGGACCTGAGGGCTGGGCGGTGGAATTTTAGCTTGCATTATATGATCTTTTGGGTCATGATCTCCTGGAAGTAGTGGAATAAATGCGACTATCTGGACGCATATACGATGCTTTCAATGCTACATTTATTTCTCTCATACCCAAAGAAGATCACCCCTCATCTTTCAAAGATTATAGTCCCATTTCCTTATGGAATTTCATATATAATATCATGGCCAATATTCTTTCTAATAGATTGAAACCTATCTTATCTACTTATATATCTCCTAAAAAAATTTCTTTTCTTGAAAATAGACAAATCCATGATGTTATTGGCATTGCTCAAGAAATTCTACACTCTATGCATAATAAGCGCATCAAAGGCATGATTCTTAAGATAGACTTGGAAAAATCCTTTGACCAAGTAAGTTGGCTCTACATTCGCATGTTACTCACCCATCTAGGTTTTCCATTACAAACTATCAATTGTATCATGTGCAGCATTAGTATTGTTTGATACAACATACTTACCAATGGGGCAGTGACCAATTTCTTTCATGCAGAGCGGGGACTTCGTCAAGGATGTCCCCTATTCCCCCTTCTGTTCTTATTGGTTATGGAGGGGCTAAGCCGATGCATTATTGATGAAACTTCTAGAGGCAGATTGAAAGGCATCAAACTATAGGAAAACTGTGTCCTCACTCATCTCTTATTTGTTGATGATATTATTCTCTTCCTTAATGGGACCCTAAGTGAATCCACAGTGATCAAAGCAATTTTGATTCTTTTTTGTTCTGCCACAAGTATGCAATGCAATAACCATAAATCCACATTGACCTGTCATGGCTGCACTCCATATGAAATATATTATGCACAACAGAGATTCCTCTTCAATCTCATCAGATTTGAGGTTGGCCTGAAGTACTTGGGATTCTTTCTCAAACCTGTGAACTATAAAATTGTTGATTGGAATTGGCTCATTACTAAAATTGAAAAAAATTTAAAGAACTGGTGCCATCGCTGGCTGTCCAGAGCTAGTCGGCTAACATTGATCAAATCAGTACTTGAGGCCACTTCTATATATTGGATGTCATTGGCCTGGATCCCAAAAGGCATTCTCCACAAAATTCAGAAAATCTACAGACATTTTCTTTGGTTGGGTGCAAAAGAGGGACATACATTTGCCTGGACTAATTGGTCCCATATTGCTTTACCTAAGATATGGGGTGGTTGGGGTATTAAATATCTGCCAACCTTCGCACTTGCATTAGCAGCTAAGCTTGGTTGGACATTACTGACTGGAAACAACCTATGGACTAGGGTGACAACATAAAAATACATTTATCCGCTCTCCCCCACAGATTGGATTTAGACACCTCTAGAGTACCACCCAAATTCCTCTACTATCTGGCGTGCAATCACCATAGCTATCAGGTACACTAAGTATGACCTGACCTGTAAAATAGGCAATGGTGACAAGATTCATATTGGACGTGATTCATGGGTTGGATGTGGGAATGCACATCTTCTCTCGCAGACACTTATTGTGTTCCTCAACCAAGCGGGTTACAGAACACTTAATCAAATTGCACTGGAGGAGTGAAAAACACTCTTCTCACAAGGGTGGATGGATCATTGGGATTTAATAATACATCCACAGTGGATAGAAAACTGGACTGCATACCTGGAAGCTCTGCATGATACTCGTGTCCGTTTGAAGGCATGTGAAGATGAAATCATTTGGACTATATCAAAATGGGGACGGTATACACCAAAGGAAGGTTACTCCCATATCTATCAGGTTAATAGACCTGATCCACTCATCCCTTGGTGGTGCTACCTCTAGAAACTTAAAGGCCCAGCCAAAGCTCGACTACTCATGTGGTGCATTCTCACCGACAAAATCCCCACTTGTGCCAACTCTCAGAAAAGAACCTTTTCTGGACCATATAGGTGTGCACTTTGCAAGAATGAGGCAAAAGATACACAGCATCTATTCCTAAAATTCATTGTTGCACTCAAACTATGGACTATTGTACTCTCATCTATCCATATCAATTAGCGCTAGACTGGTCTCTCACTTACAGAGGCTTGGGAAAAATGGTGGAACGTTGTTAATCCCCACAAACTTCAGAATCTACCCATTCTTATCTGCTGGAACATATGGATGGCCCACAATCGAACCATTTTCCATGATACCCCACACCATTGGCCCTCATCCGCTACTCATATACTATCCATTTATCATTTCATCCCAGATGACCCACCTCCTCCCTGCCCCCGCATTATCATCCCCGAGATCATTGACCACTCACTCCCATGGGCATATTTTGATGGGTCTGCACATTCTCATGGCTGTGGTGGTGGGTTTATTCTTCATCTCTATATTCATCATTCATATAAAGTAAAAATTGGAGTTTTCCACAGTACCAATAATTTTTCTGAACTATCTTGTCTCTTGAACCTGCTTCAGTTCGCTATCACTAAAGATATACATGCACTACAAATTTTTGGGGACTCCTAGATTGTCATTGACTGGTTTATGATCTATCGACATTCCACACACATGCACTTCAGAATATATTGGCTGAAACTCTTAAGCTCAAAGCCCATTTTGATCATATTTCATGTCGGCACATTTACAGGGAGAGGAACTCAATTTTCGACCTTTTTTCCAAGGAGGCGATGCACCTATTGACTGCACATATGGAGGTACAGGAACAGAATGATCACGCATATTATCAGTACTTTCATAGACCATTTGTCCCTGCACCTAGGTGGGGGTATGTCCCCCGATAGATTAGACAGTAGAACTTCATACACATTTTTTATTATAGTATTTTTTGTATATATATCGATCTGACTCCATATGGAGAAGTCTTTGTATCACATCGTGAACACAAGAACATATAGCAGATGTATTTATTTTTCTGAATGCTTACAGCGCTATCTATTTGGCAGCTACTAGCTGATCTGCATATGCACATGCATCTACAACATGTAACTCTTATTCACCTTAATAAAAGTTACGATTTTTCCCTGGGAATAAATATATATATATATATATATATATATATATATATATATATATATATATATATATATATATATATATATCATGTGAAAATATATAGAAATGAAAAATATGCCCATGAAATAACACAAGAGATTATTATAATAGAAATATATTTTATTAATAACTTCGGAAAACCCTTGAGGTAGGGAAACACCATATAACTACTCCTTAAGGAAGGAGAATACTCCACAAGCTAATGCTTGTCAATACAAAACAATACTTGACACATCACAATGGAGAGTCTATAGCTTCTATATAGGCTTCATACATAAAATACCATGGGAAATTTCCATGGGTCTTGTTAGTAACCCATAAATATAGGATTCATAATTTTGACTTGACTGATGATAATCTTGTAAATATGTACAAACTTTGCTTTCTGCAAGTTATTTTCCCATATTTTGTAAAAAAATAAAAAATCAAAAAAATCAAAAAGAGGGTAAAAAGTCCTAAAAGAAAGATTAAAGGACTTGGAAAAAATAATATACCGCAAAAAGAAAAAGATGAATAAAACATGAAAGTGTGCAAGTCTAAATGTCATTACTTTTACCTTTTGCAGTTGATTATGGCAGAGTGTCAATATATGCCATAATCTGTGATGAGTTGAAAAATTTAATCTTGACTCGTCCATTTTCAATTTCAAATGCCATAGACAGAGAATAAACAATTGTCATGCAACTTAATCATGACAATTCATTAGTTAGGTAGAGAATAAAAGAATCCAACAGTTTAATCTGGATTCTTGGATGCAATAAATGTAGAATTAGATAGTTTACTGCTTTCTAAAAGAATAAAATGTTGCAAGGTTTCTAGTTCAAATGCACCTGATTAAAATAGAAGGAAAAAATTTTAGAAGATAATGATTGGGTAGGTAGAAGAAGGTGTAAAACATCATTGTAAATATCTTTCACCAGACTACTAATAACTAACTTCCCCTCCCCATAGCAATTTGATATTCTAGACTATCAGTCAAAGAGGCTCGAGGCATTTCCTTGACTTTTGCTGGGACTGGACCCAAGGCTCAATGACTGATTAGTTGAAAATGTTAAGTTTCTATATTAATCCCATAAATTTTCATCATTTACCCCTTCATGCACTCATCACCAGTAAACTTCATAAGTGGGAACTCTTTTCTTACTTAAATATTACATAAAGGCCCATTTTATTAACTTCCTCCATTTTACAAGATATAAAACCCTCAAGAACATGATATTCTAAGTGAAAGTGATTAAGTTATGATAATGAAGCTTTGCTTTAATTTTCACTTTCCTTAGTTTTATTTATGAATTTTGAGTATTCATTGTCCCTTTTCATATTAACACTTAACATATTTTATTAACTCTCTATCAATTATCCTAGTCCTATTAATATAGTTCCCTTTTATTTAATATCCCCAAAACCCTCTTATTATATACTTTTTATGTCAAAGATATTAAACACATGTTGAAAAACATCCCGAAATTACCCCTTTGACATGAAACTTATCCATAATAAAATATCCCCTCTCCACTATAGTTTTAGACCTTTGATAAATCTGAAACTATATAATATAAATAATATTGAAAATGTGCAATTTATTTACACATTGTGTACATAGAAAAGCGAAGAAAAAGATTTTATTCGCCTTTCCCCTCATAAGCTTTACCCATGGTTAAAGCTTTAACCTTATCCCATTTTCCCGATACATATTATTTTATCACAATTCTAAACCTTGGTTTGATAAACCTTTAATTACCGCCCATTCTATGTGTAAAATCCTTTTATACATAAATTTCTTAATAAAAACGAAGCATCCTCGCATTTGTTCCCGACCCTCTGATCATCCTAATCCCTTTAATCCTACGGTCTAAACTAAACCTGATAAATCATCCCCCCACCCCCACCATTCCCTATCGCATTTATTTTAAACCGTTGATCTTCTCTTATCGAATCAACGGCACATATCAAAGTACCTGGTTCCACCTTATTTCCCCGTAGCTTCCTGATGCATCTCAGTCGTTCGTATCGCTCAACCAAATCCAACGGCATGGATCCCATATCGCATTACAAAAGTGATTGGGCTAAGTTGACAAAAAAATTTGTAATAAAAGTTGTTTTATGAAACCACTACCCACTATGTGTCTCAATTTTACTAGATCGCATTACAAAAGTGAAAAACCATTTACCGCCCAGAAGCAATGCGATAACCACTAGTGGTTTTTCCTTCAAACGCAAAAACCACTCCCGCCATTAATTCCAACCTATAATTAATGTCATGTTTATTGATAAGACTTAAGGTTTTGGACTTAGCTCTTATTGTTTTCATGCATTTGTGCCTACGCCCTCTCAGAAAACACTCATAGACACCATTTCAAAGTTGTTTTTAACCCCAGTGCATAAATCTAAAAGCCATTTCCCCTCTTAATTTCACCTCCAAAGACTCCCAGTGCCTCCTACCAAACAGTTGCAACTAGTTTAAAGACTGGTACCATTTGCAACCCTTTTCGACCGCAATCATACCTGTTCAAAGGTATTTTTCAGTAATCCAAACCTGCAAATTCTTAATTTTCAAGAAAAAAAATTAAACTAATTTGAATTTAAAAGCCAAAAGTACTCATCTGAGAGTACTCAAACCTTGAAGAAATAGGGGAAACCCTGTCAAAATTTTCCACTTCCGCCTGAAGAATTTTGACCATCCAAAAGCTATTCCCACGATGAAAATCCATTTGAATTACCAAAGAAACCATTGAAATCCCTTTCCAGTCCTCTGTATATTTAGAATCTGCGTTTTCATCATAAAACCCTCACCCAGATTCTGAATTTTTCCCAAAGGCAACTTAACTAATCTTCTGTTTCCATAAAATAGGCTAGTCTTGCTCAGTTACATCAAAAATGATTAAAAAGTAGGTCACCCCTAGGACTGGAGGTCCCAAACCTCAGAAACCTGCCTCTAGCAAGCTTCCAAACCCCAAACCTTCCAAAATTGATAAACCTACTCCTGCCCTAACTGTAGATTCTACTGAAGTAGTCAGACCATTGCATCCTCCTGTCACCTCTGAAGAGAAAAATCCCTTGATTGACTTAGACTGCATAATTGATGATGCTACCTTAGAATTTGATCTACTTGAAGTACATAGCTAGTGTCAGGAAAAATTTGAGAAAAAAGTGGCAAATGATATACATGTATGGGACTCCAACTTGCCTAAATATGTGGTTCCCATCACCCATCCAGCTCAAGATTTCATTAGGTTGTGTCAGATGCACTATATCCCTAACCAGAGATGCATGGTGAACAAATATAGTGAGGTCCTCTTTTACATAACTATTGAAGCAATCAATGATATGCTCCAATTAAGCCATGATCCACGAGCAGTATCATTGTCAATTGAAGATTTGACTCAGATGTATTTGGATCTGGATTTCCCTAGGAAGTTTGAGATCCTTCAAAACTTCATGTCTAATCATGTCAACATTCCTAAGGTAAATCCACCTTATGATACTTTTGACTTCCCTAAGGGCTCTAGGAAAATCATTTCCATGTTGTCATTCATTCTAGGCTATGCTAATGATGAGTTTACAGATGCCTCCATCCTAGGTTTCCTTTCCACCTTGTCTCCAAGACAACAGCCAGAATTGGTCTTTGACTTTGCCAAATTCATTGTTGATAATATGCATTATCAGTTAATAAAATTACCTGATGAAGGAGTGTTCAGATATACATCATATTTGTTACATCTCTTCCTATTCTCTCAGGGAGATAATTTTCCAATTGCATTACAAAAGATGGATATGGAGGGTAAACCTCTTTCAATGATATTTTGGACTTCTCTTCTCAGGAAAAATAGTAGTGAGTACAGCTACAGGGATTTCAATGATTTTTTTATCAGGCCTGCCATGAGTTTGTTGAACAAAGCAGAGCCACCAAGGATCAATGAAGAAATCAAAATAATTTTACAGTTGTCTGAAAACTGTTAAGTTGGAGATTGGTATTTGTATAAAAATCACACAGAAATCATAGTGTATGGTGCAATCATGGCTCCTTACAAATTACCAAAGTTTCTAACTACCAGGATTTTTGCTTTGGAATACTTGAGACAGATTTTGAATGCAAATGCATTGAACTTCATAGCCTCCAAAAATAAAGCACAATTCAAGTTAAAAAGTCAAATTGGCTCTTTCATAGTCAACAGCAGAGATGCTTTGAAAGAGGAGATGCAAAAAAATAGACTGCAGGAAAATCAGATGGACAATACACAGGTGGTTACAGTTAACCAACAAGCATAGGTATCTAATAAAAGGCCTAGAAAAGAAGAAGGCTATTTGGCATAGACAATTATTGAAAATAAATTTAAAACAATCTACAGCAAGAAGGCTGGAATGACTACTCTAGAAAAATAAGGAGTCATAGATGTAGATGATAATAATGATCAACAAACAGATGATGAGGCCACAATGATTGTTAATGAAACACTCAGGGAAATTCAGAATGAACAGGTAAGAGCACAGGGAAAAGGAAAAGAAATGGTTGAAGCAGAAATGAATACAGAAGCTCCCTCTTCCTCTAAAATAGCAGAAGAAATTGATTTTGATATTCATAAAAGGTTCAAGCAGATCAAGGAAAAGAATGAGGAAATCAAGAATGAATTTTATTCTAAAATTCTGAAGGAAAAACCAAGAGATAAAGACAGACTTGTGACAGCCTTTGATTACTCAACAAATAAAATGATCATGTCTTTTCTCCAACCAATAGTAACAGATCCAAAGTCAGCCACATACTACAGGAAAACAGAATTTGAAGTGAATGCTGATACTATACATGAACTAGATCAGATAGAGTTCCATATAAGTGCTTCAGAGATGTTGTATTCAAAGGTAGTAAGCAAAACCATGAGTGCTACCATGCTTCAAAATACTGTATCTAATTTTCAAACTCAAATGAAATTAGATAAAGCATCTCTACATGCTAAGGATTTGAGGATCAAGTCTTTAGAAGATTTGGTGATAGAAACTAGAGTAGATCCCTCCAATACTGAAGTTGTTAAGAAATTGATAAGGCAGAAGAATGAGGATATTGCTGCCTTGAGAAAGCAACTCAAATTTCCACAGAGTGAGCACCCTCAGGCAAAAGAAGCTCTTCAGGAAAAGACAGAAAAGGAGGAAACTATGCAACTAGTTTTGAAGATGACAGCTCAGATTAAAGAGATGGAAAATCAAATAGAATCTCTAATGCAAGAAAATGAAACATTGAAGAAAGCTCATGAAATCTCCATTCCCACAGTTATTCCAACTGTAAGTATAGTTGTTCCCTCTAAATTGGCAGAACATTTGGCACCGAAAGGAGTATTGGCAACTGAAGTGTCAATTACTTCTAAAGATATCTTTGCCACTTCTTCATCTACATCACAAGGTAATCAAACAGGGGAAATGACTGCCATATTCAAGGCTATGGAAGACATGTCCTTAAAATATAAAGAGATAATTAACTTGAAAGGCACCATTAGAAATCTTGAAACATCAAACAGAGATGCATTAATTACATCCAAAGGACATGAGCAGAGAGCCAACAGATTGCAGGAACAGGTAAAGATTCTTCAACAACAGGTTAATCTCACTGAACAGGTATCTTATATCAAGAATTATCTTTGGAACAACATCATTCAAGGCATACATTTACAATGGCCCTCAATCCAAATTATTTATGAACAAAAAGAGTTACTCAAAGCAGCACAAATAGAAATTCAGAAGACAAAAGAAGAACTGGCTAACAAACCTGCTCAAGCCTTGAAGCTTATTACATTTCTAAATAGAAAAAACAGAGAAGAGCTTGAAGAGCTAAAAATTCAGGATAGAACTAAAAGCATACTACAAATCAAGAAATTCCTGAATAAGAGAAATATGATGAATAATTTGGAGGACAGATGCAAGGACATGAACATGGCAATCACAAGATTTTGGGCCAAATATACAGTACTAACACAAGCAGGTCTTCCAGACATTCATACTTTGAATGAAAAATTAATGGCACAGAAGGATTATGACAAAAAAATCAGGGCTTATGCCAAAGAGCAGGTGAGCAAACCTTTACCACAAGGGTCTCCAACTGGTAAAGTCATTTTGGAATATTTTGAAAACTTGTTCTTTCTACAAAATGAGATCAAACATATTTTCATTGTTAAGCCCAATTTTTCTAAGTATACAGAGGTAGATGAAAGTTACAGGAAATTGAAGAGTATGAGAATTCCTAGTGCAGAACAATGGTAGGAATTCACTGATTTGATATAAATATTTGCAGTCAAAGTGTATCAGGGTAAGAAACAAAGTCAAAGAGTATCAGTCAAAACACCTTTTTACTGCAGATTATTATTTATTTTACAACAATGAAGCAGTAAAAGGAACAGCGTAAAGAGTATCAGTGATAAAGCACAGGTGAAAGAATGTAAAATGGAAAGAGTGTCTTTCAAGTTAACTTCAAAATATATTTTTCCAAAATTGCCAGCAAGCATTTCCAGCGGCTACAACCCAACAACAAGTTAAGATAATTAGTCCTATTTTTTATTGATAAGAGGACAGCTTGTCAGTTTGTTTAGCAGTTGTCCCTCTTTCTATGTAATAAAATTTATTTTTGCATAGAGATATTCCTACATGTCTCTCAGATATTTTGTAATAATTTTTGTATAAATACTTCTCTTTTTGAAGTATTTTGGGTGGAATAAAATTTTTCAAGACAGTCGATTTATAAAGCAGCAGACTGGAACTAAGACTAAAGACATCATAACTCATGATTCTTGTGCTGACCAGATAATTCAAGTATTTTCCTATTTTCACTGTTTATCTTTCAAAATTTCCATACATACATTTTAATGTTTTATGTCTTTAATGATTAACTAGGAAATCTTAAACATGATTAGTGTTAAAAAGCTCCCTATTTTTTACTAGTTATTCATTATTATGTTTTCTGCTGATAACCGGACTTAATAATTCTTAAATGCTCTTAGTCCCTGTTTGACCCCTTCCTTTCATCTTCATTTCTGTAACCTAAGGATTCTTAACTGCCCTTTTGTTCATATTTCACCCATTTCATCAAAAAATCCTATTTCAAACTCTTTGAAGGTCATCTACCCTGCCCTTAGTACATTTGCTCTTTAGACCTTATTTCCTAGCTCTGCTTGCCAAGAAGTTGACTCCATAGCCTAATGGTCTGTTAGATCATTCTGTGGTTTACCTTGAAGTACCTTTTATTCCCACCAAACTTTCACAACAAACCCACTATCCAATCATACCTAGCCTAAAATCTTTTAACAAAATCAAGCTAAATCTTGAGGAGAAATCCCTCTCTGGAATTTAGGAAGGCTAGATCCTGAATTTCAAAAGAGGTTCTTGGTTACCCCTGGTTTTCTTTAACTATAAACCAAAATCCCACGACCTAAGAATTACTAGGGTGATAACATACTGGCAACCATACTAGGGACTTAACCACTCCCCAGTTTTAAGTTTAATCTTTGAGGAAGATCTTTAAATATATCTTTTCTACTTTAAGATTAATTTTAAAGGTTGTGGGTATTTCTACAATAATCATTCTGGCTCCAAAGAAAGTCTATTATACTAGACCCAACCCTGCAGATATAGTAGACAATCCGGACCAGATAGGAAAAAAGAAAAAACAAACTATTAGTTCAGAAACTGAAGTACCCCTTAGAAGAGTTGATTCTTTACCTAAAGAATTAGTAAGCTTATCAGACATTGAATTTGATTTAAAGTTTGAAAAATCATTATTTAGAACCAAGTCTGAAACTGATTTAAAGGAAACTGTTTTAGATCCTATTTTTACTTCTTTTGTGAATCAGAAACAGAAAGTTATTTCAGCACCTATAAAATCAAACAAAACCTAAATTCAAAGTCCGGTAGAAAGGGTAAGTGTTACACGAATTAAAGACATTGACGAAGCTATTAAATTAGCTAATTTTTTGTCTCAATTTAAAACTCCAGTTTCTCAATTATCTACCACCATATTTCCAGCAGCATATTCTACTCTGTATGCTGCCACTTCATTTATAGATTCCACTATCAGTTCACCCCTAGAGCCTGTTAGTCCTGATTTTCCTTTGCAGCCTAGGATCATATATTCATCATATCCTCAATACACTGCTAGTTCATCCACAGGACCATTCATCCCTAATTTTCCCTTGCAGCCTAAAGTAGTATTTCCATCATTCACTAAATCCACTACAACCACTACCACAATAAGCACTAGCCATACCACTTATTTTTCATCTCTTTTTCCAAACTCTTCGAGTACATCCACTGTTGTAACCAGCACTATCCCTGCCACTACCACTGTACCTCCCATTTTAGCAAAAATTCAAGCCATGGCAGCCAGATATGCTCCCCTGGTTTTACCTCAAAACCTCCATGACATGCCCCAAAATTACCAAAAGTATATCCCATTGTTTTATAATTGTTCACAAATTACTGCACAACAGCATATCACTAGAATGAATGATTTTTGGGAAATTTATGAGATAGATGAGTCTGATGTCAGAATGAGGCCGTTTTCACAAATCTTAACTGGAGAAGTAAAAACATGTTTTAGAAATTTAGGTATTGGTTCTATAGCAGACTTAGCTGCATTCCATAGAGCTTTCCTAAATAAATGGGAAAAGAAGAAAAATCCTCTACAAATATTATCTGAGTTTGATGCTGTTAAGAGAGCTCCCAATGAGTCTGTCCAAGATTTTTTCACCAAATACAACAGTATTTACAATTCCATTCCTGCAGACCTTAAACCCACTCCATATTCCGTGTTGCTCAAATTCCCTGACTATTTTTATGTAGACATGGCCTATCAACTTAGAGAAAGGGATGCATACACCTTAGAACAAATGCAACTAAATGCTGTTGGAGTAGAAATCAATATCCTTGCTAGAAAAGCCAGACTTAGAAACGAAGAGAAAGAGAAAACCACAATGGGATAATCAATCCCAAATCAGGAATCCCAAATACAGGAAAAGCAACAATCCTAGGAAAGGTAAAGAACCCTCCCCAAATCAAAACATAAGACCCCCATTCCAAGAGAACTTGGCTGAGAGTTCTCAAAACAATGTTATGGATGAGGAAGACATCAACATAGTTATGGGGATAGATGAAAGCAATAAAATTTTCCTCACTCAGGAGGACCAGGAACTCTTTAAGCTACAATAGTTCAAAGTAGAATCTGGTGAATCCTTCGACTATAAGCAAGGTTATGACTTCGCAATCAATGAAATTCACAGCCAATATAACCTTAGGAGCAAGAAAACCAATGAGTCTACTACAAAAAACAATCCTCCAACTCAACAAAGCCAAAACAAAAAGAATATTGAGGCTCCCAAAATGAAACTTTTGCAGATTATTCCCAGAGAAAATAAACAAAATTCAAACCCACACAGTCCTAAAAACAACCTAGTCCAAATATTGTGGATATTACTGATGAGGTGGCTCAATCCTCTAGAGATGCCCAAAAGACTAATACCTCAAAGGCCCCCAATTCAGCAACAGTTACTAATCCAAAAAAGAATCCAGCTGACTCAAAATCATGAAATCCTAAATATTCTGCTAAGAATTCCAAATCTGATAAAGCATCTGCTAACACTCAAATTTTTCCTGAAAAAACAATCAAAGATAGAAGAAATCAGGAAACTCAAACAGAAGATAAAAGGAAATCTCAAGTTAAAGGTAAAATTGTTGAAACACAAGAAAAATCATCCCAAACAACAGTTCCAAAAGATGAAATAATTCAAGCTATCAAATCTCAGTCAACATTTAACATTCAATCTGAAATATCTAAGTTAAAGATAGTTGTTCCCTTAGTTTAATTGGCTAAAAATGACTTGTATAGATCTATTATTACTGAAACATTGAATGTAAATAAATATGAGGATACAATTAATATGGGTGATGATAGACCTGAATTAATCTTTGGTCCAAATGTATATGGTAAGCATTCAGATGGGTCAGTACCTCAATTTTATTTAAGTCTTACTGTACATGATCAGATATTACACAATGCTATGCTAGATACTAGAGCTTCCCATAACCTAATGCCCAGAGCAATAATGGAAACCCTGAATCTAGACATAACCCGGCCATATAAAGATCTGTTTTCATTTGATTCATCTAAAGTCCAATGCATAGGATTGATTAAAGATCTATGTGTAAATTTAGTCCAATATCCTGGTAAAAGCATGATCATGGATGTTGTGGTAGCTGATATCCCGCCAAAATATGGCATGCTTCTTTCTCGCTCATGGGGATAAAAGTTGCAGGGATCTCTACAACTTGACATGAGTTATGCCACTATCTCAGTATTTGGGCAGCCCAAAAAGCTTTACAGAGAAACCTTAATGAAGTTTATGATTAGCAATGCTGAAAGACCTACCAATTACCCAATCTATTCAACTCCTACGGATCTTGATTCCTTTATTCCCTGTAACTCTGATCATAATAACAGCCAAACTAAACTCACTGATAAGAAGCCTAAAATAATGGATGATTACATTGGTCATGAAGCTTTATGGCATTTGGATTTTGATGGATCAGTGAATAAATCAAGAGCTGGAGCTGGAGCTGGTGTATGGATTACCAAAATTGAAACAAGCCATTCCCAAGGACATGCCTTTAGATTGAATTTCAAATGTACTAATAACATCGCTGAATATGAGGCTTTAATCTTAGGTCTTTAAATCATCAGAAAATTGGGAGGGAAAATAATATTAGTCATGGGAGATTCATAGTTATTTATCAAGCAAATAAATGCAGAATACTCTGTTCACAATCCTAGACTGGCCAGATACAAGAACACAACACATGATTTGGTTGAGGATTTGTTAGAAAGCAAGTTTGCTATCATCCCTAGAAAACAGAATATGTAAGCCCATTGTTTAGAAACCTTTGCCAGCACTTGAAATTTTCCATTTTCACCAATACAAAAATACACTGCTGAAATCAAACACAGACCTATTGTCCCAGATAATGTAAAATACTGGCAAATTTTCTCAGAAGATGAACAAATCTATCACTTTTTGAACAATGAGCGAGAGTTTCAAAATTGCCAAATTGATAATGATTGTAATATAGATTCACCTTGTAATATAGATTCAAATTTCTGTCAAATAGATGATTTAGATGTACATAATTTTGAATAACCTACTATATTTACTCAGAGTGAAATAGATGACTTGGAAAAAGTAGATATAGAGGAAATGATGGAAGATGAACCAGATTACGAAGATCTGAAAACTTACAACAAAGACATAATTCAACATAAAATTCCTTTGAAAGAAAATCAAAAACCTTTTCAACAAAAACTAAGAAGGATTAATCCAATCTTGTTACCTTCAATCGAGAAAGAAGTTAAAGAATGTTTGATGCACAAATAATTGCACCAGTCAGGTATTCTGACTGGGTATCTAATTTAGTGCCCACCAGAAAGAAAACAGGAGAAATTTGACTGTGTATAGACTGTAGAAATCTCAATAAAGCTTCCTTGAAAGACAATTACCCCTTGCCTAAAATGGATCATATTTTGCAGAGGGTAGCAGGTTCTTCAAGAATTTCTTTACTAGAAGGTTTCTCTGGTTAAAATCAAATTCTAGTTCATAAAGATGATCAAACTAAAACTTCATTTACCACTCCTTGGGGCACTTTCATGTACGTGAAAATGCCTTTTGGATTGAAAAATACAGGAGCTACTTTTCAGAGGGCCATGGATATTGCCTTTGCTAAGGAGGTCCATGAATTTTTAGATATCTATCTTGATGATATTACTGTCTTTTCAAAAAAAATGATGAACACTTAGATCACCTGAGACAAGTCTTTATCAAGTGTATAAAATATGGTATATCCCTTAATCCTAAAAAGACTCTTTTCGGACTAGAAGAAGGAAAACTATTAGGTCACATAATCTCCAAAGAAGGCATTATAATAGACCCTGCAAGAATTGAAGCTATTTTGAACATTCAACCACCAAGAAACATAAAATAACTTCAAGCATTCCTGGGTAAAATCAATTTTTTAAGAAGATTTATCTCTAATCTGGCTGAAATCATAAAAGAACTCAACAATATGCTTAAAAATGACTCTGCAATAAATTTGAAAGTAAAGGCCAAACAATCCTTCGAATCCATAAAACAGGCCTTGACAAAAGCACCAGTCCTCATCAGCCCAGATTATACAAAAGATTTCATAATCTTTTTCTTTGCATCTGAACACACCATAGTTGCAGTTCTTCTGCAGAAAAACAATCAAGGTTTTGAACAGCCAATTTCATTCTTTAGTAAATCCCTCAGAGATGCATCTCTGAAGTACAATATAATGGAAAAACAGGCTTTAGCCCTGGTTAAAGCCATAAAGGATTTCAGATTTTACATACTTCATTCCTACATCATTGCATATGTCCCCAATGCAGTAGTCAAATATATTATGACACAAGATGGACTTGATAGTAGGAGAGGAAAGTGGATGGCCACTATCCTTGAGTACGATTTGGAAATCAAACCAACAAATATCATTAAAGGACAGGGTTTAGCCAGATTGATGGCTAAATCCAATCGCAATGCTTTAGACATTAATTTCGTTGCACAAATAGATGACCAGGAGGAGATGGTGACTCCATTGATCAGCGAGGCCTATCTAGACTCACCATGGTACTCTGATATTATCTTTGTACTAACACATTTACAAGCTCCTCCTGGGTTAACTAAAACCAAAGCAAGATTCATCAAATAGAAATCAATGAGCCTTTGTATCTTAAACAATGCACTTTATTGGAAAGAAAATAGTGGGATTTTACTAAATTGTTTATTAAAATCTGAGGCTGACAAAATTCTTGAGGAATTTCCTGCAGGTGACTGTGGAGGCCACCTATACTGGAAGAGTACAGTAGACAAAATACTGAGAGTTGGTTTTTACTGGCCAACTCTATTTTCTGATGTTAAAAAATTTGTTACCTCCTGTCACAAATGCCAAATTTTTGGAGGGAAAAGGAAACTATTGCCCTTACCTCTTAAGCCTATATCAACTGAAAATCCATTTCAACAATGGCGGTTATACTTCATTGGTGAAATCCATCCTCCATCCTCAGGCCAACATAAATGGATTTTAACTGCTACAAATTACTTTACCAAGTGGATAGAAGCCATTCCTACTAGGCAAGCCACTGATACAATTATAATCTCATTTATAGAAAGTAATATTTTATCAAGATTTGGATGCCCACATAAGATTATTATTGACAATGCAGCTGCATTCAAATCCAATAAAATGATTTCTTTCTGTCATAAATACCATATTACCTTAGGTCCACAGCATATTATCCCCAAGGTAATGGTTTAGCCGAATCATCAAACAAAAGCTTAATCAATATCATCAAAAAATTACTCCAAGAAAACAAAAAGACCTGGAACAAAAAGCTAGTTTATGCCTTATGGGATGATAGACTTACCACAAAGAAGTCTATTGGAACTTCGCCTTATTAGATTGTCTATGGTACAGATGCAGTTTTCCCCTCTTCCTTGGGTGTTCCAGTCATGAATATTATCCAGTAATCATAGGTGGAAACAAATGATATTCAACGAAGAATCAATGTAACCATACATCTTCAACAAAATAGAGAAGAATTTTATGAAAAATCACAAGCTTTACATGACAAAATCAAAAAGATTTTTTATAAAAGGGTTAAAGAAGATTATTTTTTCATATGAGATCAAGTTTTGAGATGGGATTCACGGAGAGAGGATAAAGGCAAACATGGAAAGTTTGACTTTCTATGGAAAGGACCTTATGTGATATATGGATACAGAGGTAACAATTCTTTTTTCATCAGGAACTTGGATGGAACTGAACTATAAGAAGGACCAGTGAATGGTAGGATGCTGAAACACTACTATTATTCAGAGTCACTCAACAGTTAGATTGATTTACTTTATCATTGTAAATATTCATTGCAAGTGTGTAGATTGGATTGGAGATTTTATCTACAAATTTGAAGCCCAAAGAGAAGGCCCTAAGATTTGCAGTATAAAATGTCATAAGTATGAATTGTTGCAGAAAAAAGAAGACAATTACAGGATCACCAAGGTCAAAGATAAAGGCTATTGATCTCAGAGTTCTCGACATTCCACCAGGAAATGCCATCCCCAAGTGAAGCCAATGTTAGTAACCTATAAATATAGGATTCATAATTTTGACTTGACTGATGATAATGTTGTAAATATGTACAAAATTTGCTTTCTGCAAGTTATTTTCCCATATTTTGTAAAAAAATAAAAAATCTAAAAAATAAAAAGAAAAAGATGAATAAAACATGAAAGTGTGCAAGTCTAAATGCCACTACGTTTACCTTTTGTAGTTGATTATGGCAGAGTGTCAATAAATGCCATAATCTGTGATGAGTTGAACAATTTAATCTTGACTCGTCATTTTTCAATTTCAAATGTCATAGATAGAGAATAAACAATTGTCATACAATTTAATCATGACAATTCATTAGTTAGGTATAGAATAAAAGAATCCAACAATTTAATCTGGATTCTTGGATGCAATAAGTGTAGAATTAGATAGTTTACTGCTTTCAAAAAGAATAAAATGTTGCAAGGTTGCTAGTTCAAATGCACCTGATTAAAATAGAAGGAAAAATGTTAGAAGATAATTATTGGGTAGGTAGAAGAAAGTGGGAAACATCATTGTAAATATCCTTCACCAGACTACTAATAACTAACTTCCCCTTCCCATAGAAATTTGATATTCTAGACTATCAGTCAAAGAGGCTCAAGGCATTTCCTTGACTTCTGTTGGGACCAGACCCAAGGCTCAATGACTGATTAGTTGAAAATGTTAAGTTTCTATATTAATCCCATAAATTTTCATCATTTACCCCTTCATGCACTCATCACCATTAAACTTCATAAGTGGGAACTCTTTTCTTACTTAAATGTTACATAAAGGCCCATTTTATTAACTTCCTCCATTTTACAAGATATAAAACCCTCAAAAACATGATATTCTAAGTAAAATTGATTAAGTTATGATAATGAAGCTTTGCTTTAATTTTCACTTTCCTTAGTTTTATTTATGAATTTTGAGTATTCATTGTCCCTTTTCATATTAACACTTAACATATTTTATTAACTCCCTATCAATTATTCTAGTCCTATTAATATAGCTCCCTTTTATTTAATATCCCCAAAACCCTCTTATTATATAATTTTTATGTCAAAGATATTAAACACATGTTGAAAAGCATCCCGAAATTACTCCTTTGACATGAAACTTATCCATAATAAAATATCCCCTCTCCCCTATAGTTTTAGACCTTTGATAAATCTGAAACTATATAATATAAATAATATTGAAAATGCACAATTTATTTACACATTGTGTACATAGAAAAGCGAAGAAAAAGAGTTTATTCACCTTTCCCCTCATAAGCTTTACCCTTGGTTAAAGCTTTAACCTTATCCCATTTTCCCGATACATATTATTTTATCACAATTCTAAACCCTGGTTTAATAAACCTTTAATACCCCGCCCATTCTATGTGTAAAATCCTTTTATACATAAATTTCATTAATAAAAATGAAGCATCCTCGCATTTGTTCCCAACCCTCCGATCATCCTAATCCCTTTAATCCTACGGTCTAAACTAAACCCGATAAATCATTCTCTCGCCCCCACCATTCCCTATCGCATTGATTTTAAACCGTCGATCTTCTCTTATCGAATCAACGGCACATATCAAAGTACTCGGTCCCACCCTATTTCCCTGCAGCTTCCCGATGCATCTCAGCCATTCGCATTGCTCAACCAAATTCGACGGCGCGGATCCCATATCGCATTACAAAAGTGATCGGGCTAAGTTGACAAAAAAATTTGCGATAAAAGTTGTTTTACGAAACCACCGCCCGCTACGTGTCTTAATTTTACTGGATCGCATTGCAAAAGCAAAAAACCATTTACCTCCCTGAAGCAATGCGATAACCACTAGTGGTTTCACCTTCAAACGCAAAAACCACTCCCGCCATTAATTCCAACCTGTAATTAATTTCATGTTTATTGATAAGACTTAAGGTTTCGGACATAGCTCTTATTGTTTACATGCATTTGCGCCTATTCCCTCTCAGAAAAGACTCACAGACACCATTTCAAAGTTGTTTTTAACCCCAGTGCATAATTCTGACCATTTCCCCTCTTAATTTTGCCTCCAAAGACTCACAGTGCCTCCTACCAAACAACTGCAACCAGTTTGAAGACTGGTACCATTTGCAACCCTTTTCGACCGCAATCATACCTGTTCAAAGGTATTTTTCAGTAATCCAAACCTGCAAATTCTTAATTTTCAAGACAAAAAAAATTAAACTAATTTGAATTTAAAAGCCAAAAGTACTCATCTGAGAGTACTCAAACCTTGAAGAAACAGGGGAAACCCTGTCAAAATTTTCCCAGAATTTGCCACTTTTGCCTGAAGAATTTTGACCATCCAAAAGCTATTCCCATGGTGAAAACCCATTTGAATTACTGAAGAAACCATTGAAATCCCTTTCCAGTCCTCTGTATATTCAGAATCTGCATTTTCATCATAAAACCCTCGCCCAGATTCTGAATTTTTCCCAAAGGCAGCTTAATTAACCTTTTGTTTCCATAAAGAGCTAAGAAAATAGTCTAATCTTGCTCAATTACATCAAAAATGACTAAAAAGCAGGTCACCCCTAGGACTAGAGGTCCCAAACCTCAGAAGCCTGCCTCCAACAAGCTTCCAAACCCCAAACCTTCCAAAATTGATAAACCTACTCCTGTCCTAACTGCAGATTCTACTGAAGTAGTCAGACCATTACAGCCTCCTATCACCTTTGAAGAGAACAATCCCTTGATTGAATTAGACTACAGAATTGCTAATGCTACCTTATAATTTGATCTACTTGAAGTACATAGCTGGTGTCAGGAAAAATTTGAGAAAAAAGTGGCAAATGATATACATGTATGGGACTCCAACTTGCCTAAATATGTGGTTCCCATCACCCATCTAGCTCAAGATTTCATTAGGTTGTGTCAGATGCACTATGTCCCTGACCAGTGATGCATAGTGAACAAATATAGTGAGGTCCTGTTTTACATAACTGCTGAAGCAATCAATGATATGCTCCAACTAAGCCATGATCCACGAGCAGTTTCATTTTCAATTGAAGATTTGACTCAGATGTATTTGGATCTGTATTTCCCTAGGAAGTTTGGATCCTTCAAAACTTCATGCCTACTCATGTCAACCTTCCTAAGGTAAATCAACCTTATGATACTTTTTACTTCCCTGAGGGCTCCAGGCAAATCATTTCCATGTTGTCATTCATTCTAGGCTATGTTAATGATGAGTTTATAGATGCCTCCATCCTAGGTTTCCTTTCCACCTTGTCTCCAGGACAACAGCTAGAATTGGTCTTTGACTTTGCCAAATTCATTGTTGATAATATCCATTATCAGTTAATAAAATTACCTGATGAAGGAGTGTTCAGATATACATCATATTTTTTACATATCTTCCTATTCTCTCAAGGAGATAATTTTCCAATTGCATTACAGAAGATGGATATGGAGGGTAAACCTCTTTCAGTGATATTTTGGACTTCTCTTCTCAGGAAAAATAGTAGTGAGTACAGCTACATGGATTTCAATGATTTGTTTATCAGACCTGGCATGAGTTTGTTGAAAAAAGCAAAGCCACCAAGGATCAATGAAGAAATCAAAAGAATTTTACAGTTGTCTAAAAACTATGAAGTTGGACATTGGTATTTGTATAAAAATCACACAGAAATCAGAGTGTCTGGTGCAATCCTGGCTCCTTACAAATTACCAAAGTTTCTAACTACCAATATTTTTGCTTTGGAATACTTGAGACAGATTTTGAATGCAGATGCAGTGAACTTCATAGCGTCCAAAAAGAAAGCACAATTCAAGTTAAAAAGTCAAATTGGCTCTTTCATAGTCAATGGCAGAGATGCTTTGAAAGAGGAGATGCAAACATATAGCCTGTAGGAAAATCAAATGGACAGTACACAGGTGGTTACAGTTAACCAACAAGGAGAGGTATTTAATAAAAGGCCTAGAAAAGAAGAAGGCTATTTGGTAGAGACAATTATTGAAATTAAATTTAAAACAATCTACAGCATGAAGGCTAGAATGACTACTCTAGAAAAAGGAGGAGTCATAGATGTAGATGATAATAATGATCAGCAAATAGATGACGAGGCCACAATGATTGTTAATGAAACACTCAGGGAAATTCAGAATGAACAGGTACAAGCACAGGGAAAAGGAAAAGAAATGGTTGAAGCAGAAATGAATACAGAAGCTCCCTCTTCCTCTAAAATAGCAGAAGAAACTGATTCTGATATTCAGAAAAGGTTCAAGCAGATCAAGGAAAAGAATGAGGAAATCAAGAATGAATTTTATTCTAAACTTCTGAAGGAAAAACCAGGAGATAAAGACAGACTTGTGACAGCCTTTGATTACTCAACAAATAAAATTATCATGTCTTTTCTCCAACCAATAGTAACAGATCCAAAGTCAGCAACAGACTACAGGAAAATAGAATTTGAAGTGAATGTTGATACTATACATGAACTAGATCAGATAGAGTTCCATATAAGTGCTTCAGAGATGTTGTATTCAAAGGTAGTAAGAAAAACCATGAGTGCTACCATGCTTCAAAAGACTGTATCTAATTTGCAAACTCAAATGAAATTAGATAAAGCATCTCTACATGCTAAGGATTTGAGGATCAATTCTTTAGAAGATTTGGTGATAGAAACTGGAGTAGATCCCTCCAATACTGAATTTGCTAATAAATCTATAAGGCAGAAGAATGAGGATATTGTTGCCTTGAGAAAGCAACTCAAATTTCCACAGAGTGAGCACCCTCAGGCAAAAGAAGTTCTTCAAGAAAAGACAAAAAAGGAGGAAACTATGCAACTGGTTTTGAAGATGACAGCTCAGATTAGAGAGATGGAAAATCAAATAGAATCTCTAATGCAAGAAAATGAAACATTGAAGAAAGCTCATGAAATCTCCATTCCCACAATTATTCCAACTATAAGTACAGATGTTCCCTCTACATTGGCAAAACATTTGGCACCAAAAGGAGTATTGGCAACTGAAGTGTCAATTACTTCTAAAGATATCTTTGTCACTTCTTCATCTACATCACAGGTAAATAAAACAGGGGAAACAGATGCCATATTCAAGGCTATGGAAGACATGTCCTTAAAAGATAAAGAGATAATTAACTTGAAAGGCACCATCAGAAATATTGAAACATCAAATAGAGATGCATTAATTACATCCAAAGGACATGAGCAGAGAACCAACAGATTGCAAGAACAGGTAAAGATTCTTCAACAACAGGTTAATCTCACTGAACAGGTATCTTATATCAAGAATTATCTTTGGAACAACATCATTCAGGGCATACATTTACAATGGCCCTCAATCCAAATTATTTATGAACAAAAAGAGTTACTCAAAGTAGCACAAATAGAAGTTCAGAAGACAAAAGAAGAACTGGCTAACAAACCTGCTCAAGCCTTGAAGCTTATTACATTTCTGAATAGCAAACACAGAGAAGAGCTTGAAGAGCTAAAACTTCAGGATAGAACTGAAAGCATACTACAAATCAAGAAAGTCTTGAATAAGAGAAATATGATGAATAATTTGGAGGACAGATGCAAGGACATGAACTTGGAAATCACAAGATTTTGGGCCAAATATACAGTACTAACACAAGCAGGCCTTCTAGAAATTCATGCTTTGAATGAAAAATTAATGGCACAGAAGGATTATGACAACAAAATCAGGGCTTATGCCAAAGAGCAGGTCAACAAACCTTTACCACAAGGGTCTCCAATTGGTAAAGTCATTTTGGAATATTTTGAAAACGTGTTCTTTCTACAAAATGAGATCAAACATATTTTCATTGTTAAGCCCAATTTTTCTAAGTATACAGAGGCAGATGAAAGTTAGAGGAAATTGAAGAGTATGATAATTCCCAGTGTAGAACAATGGCAGGAATTCACTGATTTGATATAAATATTTGCAGTCAAAGTGTTTCAGGGTAAGAAACAAAGTCAAAAAGTATCAGTCAAAACACATTTTTACTGCAGATTATTATTTATTTTACAATAGTGAAGCATTAAAAGGAACAGCGTAAAGAGTATCAGTGATAAAGCACAGGTGAAAGAATGTAAAATGGAAAGAGTGTCTTTCAAGTTAACTTCAAAAGATCTTTTTCCAAAATTGCTAGCAAGCATTTCCAGCAGCTACAACCCAGCAACAAGTTAAGATAATTAGTCCTATTTTTTATTGATAAGAGGATAGCTTGCCAGTTTGTTTTGCAGCTGTCCCTCTTTCTATGTAATAAACTTTATTTTTGCCTAGAGATATTCCTACATGTCTTTCAGATATTTTGTAATAATTTTTGTATAAATACTTCTCTTTTTGAAGTATTTTGGGTGGAATAAAATTTTTCAAGACTACTATAGACATTTTTGCTGGATATATTGAAGTTTGTGTGAATCGATTTGTAAAGCAGCAGACTGGAACAAAGACTAAAGACATTATAACTCAGGATTCTTGTGCTGACCAAATAAGTCAAGTATTTTCTTGTTTTCACTGTTTATCTTTCAAAATTTCCATACATACATTTTAATGTTTTATGTCTTTAATGATTAACTAGGAAAGCTTAAACAGGATTAGTGTTAAAAAGCTCCTTGTTTTTTACTAGTTATTCATTATTATGTTTTCTGCTTATAACCGGACTTAAGAATTCTTAAATGCTCTTAGTCCCTGTTTGACCCCTTCCTTTCATCTTCATTTCTGTAACCTAAGGATTCTTAATTGCCCTTTTGTTCAGATTTCACCCATTTCATCAAAAAAGCCTATTTCAAAATCTTTGAAGGTCATCTACCCTGCTCTTAGTAAATTTGCTCTTTAGACCTTATTTCCTAGCTCTTCTTGCCAATAAGTTAACTCCATAGCCCAATGGTCTGGTAGATTCCTCTATGGTTTACCTTCAAGTACCTTTTATTCCCACCAAACTTTCAAAACAAACCCAATGTCCAATCATACCTACCCTAAAATATTATAACAAAATCAAGCTAAATCTTGAGGAGAGATCCCTCTCTGGAATTTAGGAAGGCTAGATCCTGAATTTCAAAAGAGGTTCTTGGTTACCCCTGGTTTTTTTTTAACTATAAACCAAAATCCCACGACCTAAGAATTACTAGGGTGATAACAGGTCTCTCAATACCATACATCTAATACAATGGTCTTATTACTTTATTCCCTAACTACTTGTGGTACCTTTCATAATGTGGGTTAACCACTTTATTTATTAATTATGGCTCATTTATTTATCATCCTTAAATTATTACATTACATTATTCCCTTGGGTACGTCTCTATTTACACCATATTATCCCCCCTAAGTATACTACAAACACAAATTGGTTCCAAAACTATATACCTAGATGCAATGGAGGCTAGAGTTTGCTTTCATCCTAATCCTCTTGAAAAGTTTGAGGAGACCATCACATAATACAAAGCTTGGCATCTATATGTGACTGAAGATTTGTAAGTTGAAGCTATCGAGCTAGAGTTTCCTCAAACCCAAGCTTGATATGTTATTTTATCTTATTTGGCTCTACCCATTTTTGTCTCATATGGGTATTTGTAGTATTGTATTTGAAATAAATATGTAAGTGGAATTCCAAGTGTCAATTGTGGAATATGAAAGGTCATTAGTAAGAAAAGGAAAAAGGAAGTTACAGATTCATGAGGGGAGTCCAAACGTCACAAAGGGATATGAATGGTCATCTCATATGTTATAAATACACCCTCATAACCCATGCAAAGGGCTTGGAATCAAAAGCTTGGGAGATTTGTTTTGAGTGTTGGCTTCTCATGTTTAGCATAGGAAGATTATATTTTTTTGGAGAAGCAAGTGTTGGCTTCATGTTCCACTGTTGGGGCTAATGTCTTATCAATTTTAAATTTATGTCTGGAACTTTGACTTTCAGTAAAAGCTCATATTCGGAATTCCTTCATGCATATGTCATGGATGTCGTAAGAATATTCTTGTTATGTTTGTGATATGTGTTATTTTGTTTACGTTGATGGTTATGGACTAATTCGTTTTCTTTAGTATGAATCTTGTTGAATGCATGTCGTTATGTTATTTCGATCATTTTTATCTTGTGAACTATTTTGTTGGTTAACTAATTATTCTCTTTTATTTCTCGCGCGTCTAATCTAAGCTAAGTATTATCACATGCTTATAAGGGAATCTCTCTCTCTCTTTGATGTGATGGAACCTCTCATGCATTACACTTGACACTTCACAAATTTCATACTCTTTTTTCCACCAAAGTCATGTATATATAACTCTATGTGTTTATCGCAGCCAAGGCACATTATTAAAACCCACCACTTTGGCAAACCGGGCATATTCTGGTTGGGGCTCCTACTCCAAACAGTGTGGGGTCTAATTGGGACTTCACATCGGGAAGACTCCCTTCCCCTGTTGGCGGATTATAGCACCTTCAATAGATATGTAGGTCAACGATAGTATTTAAACTATCTTCAAACTTGCACGTTCAATAAATTCAAGCAGTGCAGTCTCTGAAGAAAATTCGTGTTTTTCGTCCCTAATATGTGTATCATTATTTCCATAGGGGATAAATTAAATAGGTCACAATTGCTTGGACCCCTACTTTAAATGCTCAACATAACTTGGATCACACCCTAAACTCTTCGTTAGTCATGGAGCACATGCAAACTTTAATATTTAGAGAAATCGTTGGCCTAAAAAAATTTGAAACGATGATCAACATCTGAATTTTATTCCACATAGTATCAAGAACTAAGATACAACATATCCATTGGTACATTTCATGTCTCGTAATTAGACTTAGATGGAGGATTAATATATCAAAGAGATGAAAATATCAAGATGGTGTGACCGCAAAGAGTTTGTTCTTGAGGCCGCA
Source organism: Pinus albicaulis (assembly GCA_034641835.2). Taxonomy (NCBI): domain Eukaryota; kingdom Viridiplantae; phylum Streptophyta; class Pinopsida; order Pinales; family Pinaceae; genus Pinus; species Pinus albicaulis. The sequence continues at coordinate 242,335,557 of CM076569.1, read as the reverse complement.
AAGATGGTCCTTTTAGGCCTTTATCTATGCCTCAAAAATTTTCACTGGATTGGAGATAGGGCCTATAACAAATATTTATCCTAACAAAAATTTATTAATCCAAAGCTATGCCATGCAAAGACCTTAGCTTCACCTTAATAGAAAGTTCTGAAGCAAATAGAAACATGAGCTCTTTCCTTCGCTATTCTTCAAGAGTCGCGGACATATGAATTTTGAGGCCCTAATGAAACTAAAACCTAAAACCTAAGTGTAAAATAAAAAATAAAATAGTCCCAAGCCTCATGTTATACTATGCATTGTCACCACAGGGGAAAAGGTTTCAGATCACAAAGATATGTGTTTTATATCATGCGTAGGAGGGATGATCGAATCTCTTATATAGTTTGAGTCTTGTAAGAAGGGTTGTCATACTAATGCATTTGAGGGAACCGAAACCTTTTTAAAATAAAATTCTTTGAGAGAAATCCTTGAATTAGGCTCACTTGTATTTAAATTTTAATTTTAATTTTAATTGTGATCCCTATCTATTTAAAATTTTGTAAGGAGAAACCCTTGTCGGCTTCATGGTCAAATGTAACCCCTTCAACAAGGAATATTTCTTATGAGCCATTTACATGTTTCCATAGGTCTGACTAATATGATGTTGCCACATCATCATTGTTTGGGGATTTCAACCTCAAGATGGGTGCACCATCTTTGACTGGGCATATCTCTCAAACCGTGAGGGCCCACGAAGCTCTCCACATACTGCTAGAATTGGCTTGATGAGGAGAATATAATGACGATGATATATATTTTAAATGCATTGATATACATCTTCAAAAACTATGATGAATGTGTGCCTACTAGGGTTTCCATCCATCCAATGATTGGAGTTTCCAACTGATGTAATCCAGAAAAATATTAAGAATGCTTATTAACAGACATTGGAATCAATGACAACACCATTCAACATATCTCATATAAAATCAAAGAAAAATCTCGCTAAAGAGATCATGGTCATAAATTACTTGCACAATTCATGAAGTCCAAAACTATAAAGCATTTATTGGAAAATAAATAGAATATTTTATCTAGACAATAACATGGAATTCTTCAGGGAAAATTTTCCAAGTTGAGGAGAAGGGAGCAAATAGAAATTCTATTAATTTGAAAACTCAATCCAATTGAACTAAAAAGTTACTCATATGTTGGAGTAAAGCAAATAGAAATTTCATGTGTACTTACTAATAAAATATTAACAGTTAATGAGGCAACATTAGTACATAGAGAAAATAAAACTCCATAAGCAAAGCAATGAAACACTACCACGACATATTATCGACATCCTAATCACAAGAGTAAGTCATAAACCAATTAAGGTATCAACATCAATCAGAATGAAAAAAATTAACATATTTTCCAAAGAAGGATAATACCAATATTAATAATTCTCATGATAATTATTCATCAGGTAAAGCCTACAAGCGCAACATTCCATGGAGGATCGAATTAGGATGGCCATTTCATTTTACATTTGGACAATTGTTTTCAACACTCGAAGATTTATATCATCTTATATCATTGAAGAAGACGGCTCCAAGAATTGGGAAGGATGTGAAGACATTAAAAGACAAAGAAAAATATATCAAGCCTTTTCTTCAATATGCTTTGAGGAAAAAGCACTACTAAAGGGAGAGGCATTGTTATGAACACACACATACATAATATTGATAATGATAACAATAAGTATAACTAATAATTATGAAAGGACATGGATGTTCATGAGATGGCATCCCACTAGGTATATATACATGACCCTCATTTGAAACCAAATTATATCAACTCTCATATATTTATAGATTGTTATTTATCCTCAAATCAATGTCTTTATATTCCAAATGTTTTGGATTATTAAATAATGAGTATAATTCGCTATCATAGGGTAACTCTCCTTCACAAAACAAAACCTCAGAGAACTCTTCTACCTAATGAGTTTGGGATCTCCACAAATCTCAAATGTCTTTTCTACTAATCAACTTAGCAATGCAGAAATCCCTTATTGCTTTATATTCCCCTGGTGATTTCCTTTCCCATTGCTTATGATATTGACCCAATATGCATATACGTGTGACCCCCACTACTCAACTAATTTCCATAGTTCTCTGGTGAGTAATGGACATGTAAAATTCATTTTTAAAGAACCCAAAACACATTTTCAATGTTACAATACATGATTGGAACTTTTCTAGGAATATCTGGCATCCAAAACTTTGTATAAACACTCATAATAGTCTAGCCAACTTTCCACTCGAAAATAGCAACTTGTTACTCATGAAATCCCCCTCCAGAAAACCATGTGTTTGATCTCTCTATGTATTCTCTAAAGGAACTCATGGATGTATTATCCCTTTGTTTTTTTTCCATTTTCCCACGCCATTCATGGGTCAACCCTCAAATTTCGAGATGAGTACTTTGCCATGCTACCCAATGAATTCTAAGGGTACTTCACAACCACCACTTAGTTTTCATAAATGTGCAAAGTGGTTTTTTTAGCTACCAATTACTTTAGTTAATTAATTATGGGTTGATTGGAAAATAAAGTAATAATATATTATATTCCAATTTTGGCATAGATCATTGGGTTAGGTTATCCTACCGATAGTAGGCATGGTTAGTTTTCCATAACCCCCTCGTTAGTTCCCACTTTTTGTATTATAGTCAGTATTGGTGCTTACATTCTTGGTAGTACACTCATTATTATGTGTACTCGTAATTTTGGGTTATAGGAAGCACTAATAATTTTTCTGACAAAATATGTCATGCCCCAAATCAATTAAATTAATAAAATAAATAAATATATATGGAAATACAAACAAGACATAGGGAAAGACAAACAAGACATATGGAAATATAAATTAATGATATTTATGTTAATTGTGAAAAAAATTTAATACAAAATTACATAAACCCTACTTTAGTATCTTGATTTACTTCTCCTACTTGTGTTTTAATTATACAAGTTATTTTCATAAAATATTCAGAAAATATCGAATTAAACACAACTAGTAGCCTACAAAAATATAGATCATTTACTGAATATCACGCACATATGACAAAGTACACACATGATTTTTCGGACAAATGTACTCAGAAAAACCCAATGCGGGAAAACCAATGCAGCAGTTCCGAGGGTTTATTATTATTAAGAAGCGATATTCTGAGTAGATCTAGGGTGCCATAATCCGGCTCACCCAACAGAGAAAACCTCAACAACATAAAAAAAATGTGAGTTTTACCTCATTCTGCAAGTCTCGGCTGATCCAGATGAGTCACTAGTGAAACCCCAGCTAGATCTACGCAGTCTCTACACTGCCATTGCATAAGAATGCGTGGCCCTAGTTGAGGGACTGCGTCACCCTTGCTCTACATTGATCAGCTTCTCTCAAAATCAAGTTTCGTTAATGTTGGCTTAGAAACCCCAATCTCCAGCTAATTTCGGATTGTCCCTTAGAGGCTCTACATTGCCCCTGTGTGAGCTCTGTGTGGGCCTACGTCACCTTATCTAGGGTCTGCGTCACACCCTCTGATGGTTGTGTTGCTTCCTCTGTGTCTTTTCTACCCTTGCTCCACTTTGTACTCCTAGTCCTCTGACCAATCACTTCATCTACCCCTCACTGCTTCTCTAAATTACTCAGATCTAATCTTCGTCTAAGCATTGCTCCGTCAGAATAATTCAATCTCTTAGATTCATTTTATGTGATCTCCAACTGAGCCCAAGTATTTTATTTATACTTTTCTCATTGAAAAGTCAACGGTCATGATCTAAAATCTAATCAACGGCTAAGATTAGAAGAAGCTTGATCCACATCACTTAGAAAGTTCACATCAAATGTGTAAATTAATCCACTTTAATTTTTCAATTTCCCTAAGTTAGACTTACGGTCCCCATTAAGAATTTTAATAATTTGAATATATTTTACACCAGATGGAATTTCTCCAAATTCTTTTTGAGTCTTGGAGATCTCATGTGTCCTAGCCACTCCACAAAGTTTCAGAGCTAGAGCACAACTGATGCTACCCAAAATCTCAATACTCCCTCTTAGCGAGGAGTGTTCTCTAGAAATACTTCACCACTTAAGAATCACTCTGATCTTTGGCATCGGTCTCTGCATTATTGATGCTTGGCCTGCTGCCCTCCATCCACTGCATTGCTTCTTTCTGTACTGTTGCCCCTATGACTGCCACTTCGGTACTGCAGCTCCCTCTCAAATTGATGCATCATGTTGCCTATAGTACTGCCACTGCTAACTAATGCATTGCAACTCAGTCACTGAGAAGTAAGAATCTGAAGTACAATCACCCAATCAACTGACAGAAAAGTTATTCTAGTTGCATCTCACCACTGAAGCACCCTCTACTTCTACTCTGTGATGTCTCTCTAAATCATTGTGTTGTCTCTTGCACTGCACTACCTCTGTGTTGCTCAAATCCCACCAGCCTCTATGCTATTGATTCCATGTTGTTGTTTCCTCCCCTTTGCGGTGCTCCAGACTTCAGCTTACCAACTCTGCCTCTGCTTCTCCATGATCTTTTGCACCCACTAAATCCAATCATCCTACTATTGTCTTAAGGATCCTGTAGCTCATATGTGATCCAAGAGTTTTGGCACCTCAAGGATCTTACCACCGCCATCTGTAGCTACTCTACAGATCTATATCACCCCACCTCTTCTTTTGAGGCACATGAGCACTCATGGCCACATCATCTCCACTGCCACTATCCCCTTTCCCTGTTGTTGCCTTGGAATCTGAAGCTTCTTTGTCCTTCCTCTTAGGACTTCGAGTGCCTGCTTGGGTGAGGAGTTCTATCCTTGATTTTCTGGAGAGATTTGTAGCAGCCACTATTGGGATCATTCACTTGCATAGACAGTGTAGTCAGTGAGAGGGAGCATGCAGTCTTTGGAGGAGGAGATTCCAGATTGAGGGTTTATTAGGGGATTCAGCCCGAGAGAGTTGGAAAGGGGTTAGCACTTCTCTATTCCATCATTTTGGTAGAGTTGGAGGACATCTTTTGCAGAAAATCATTCAGGGCCAGCATTCATCACTAGGACAACGTTACACTTCAGGGGAGGTCATTTTCCGAGGTCATCCATTTCCGGAAAGATCTCTGGGATTTTCTAGGTATTTGGTGGAGAGCCCATTCCCAAAGTTTCACAATTTTCTAAGGTGGGGAGAAGCCCCAAAGAGTTTATCTATTCTAGCACCACCACCACCACCACCAGCTTTGGAGATAACGTAGTCATTGAGGGAGCAGCCATTCCTTGATATAGTCTGAGAGTATTTCTATGCTTTCCTAGTGCAAGCCAAGGTGTCATCGTTATGATCATCTTTGTATTAATTTTATCTTTTAGCACTTAATAAAATGGCTCAGCGTTCTTCATGTTTTGTCTTTTTCATTTGATGTCTCCGTAGTTGTTGTAGTTTCTTGTTTATGTGCTTTATATTGTTGTTTATTTCTATTCGGAATATTACAGTGGTATCAGAGCTCATAGACTTGGCTCAGCCTATGGATCAAATTTTCTATGACACCAGCAAGAAAACCTTATATCACTTACTCGGGGAGAAAGTATAAAGACCAAGAGCAAAGACTAGAGGTCACTTTCGGGGAAGGTGATTGTGTTCCAGTAGTGGACATAGAAGAGGAGGAACCGATGGCGGAGGAAAGAGATGTCGGGAAGGAATTTGGGGAACTTCTCCTCAAATCAGTGTAGGATTTGTCGAGAGGGATAGAAGAGATGGGGTAAAAGCTCAATACAAAACCTAGACAGTGTGAAACCCCAAGAGGTTTCCATACCGGAGAGGGATCAGACACATCCCATCATTTTTAGGAGCATATCACAGCACAGCAGGTGGCATCTCATACACCCCCACATTCCACAATGCCCACATTTTTTGCCACAGACACTGGGGAAGGACCACAGTTGGAGTAGGAACAGGCTCACATGGGGGATTACTTTGCAGAGTACCAGTCCTAAGGTCGGGAGTTCAGAGAGGCCCTCACATTCCATGAATTCATACAGCTCAAGAGGGACAGTAGACCCCACAACCATAACAGGGGGAACAAGGACTCACGGGATGGGGATGTACAGCTCACTGTAGGCAGATTTTATCTGCCAACATTTGATGGATCCTCCAAGTGTTCAGAAAAGGCTTGGGTGGAGAAGTTGGACATCTATTTCCATCTTAATCAGATGGCAGAGGCAGAGGCCATCAAGGTGGCAGTGCTACACCTGGAGAGCGAGGCCCATGATTAGTGGTTCCATGGGATGGCTATGCTGGGGCACTCAGGGGTGACAGCATATGCTGAGTTTACACGAAGTCTGAAAGAGCGGTTTGATTGAAGGGATCTAGAGGAGAACTTTTCTGAGCTAACTAAGCTCAAGCAGACCGAGAGTCCGGACACATACATTTCAAATTTTTTGAGACTCTTTGTGATGGTACCTGAATTATCTTCAGCCAGGATGATCTACATGTTCATCGATGGATTAGCATAGCCTCTTTAGGGGTTAGTAATATTGACGAGGCTAGCTACACTCCATGACGCATTTGGGAGGAATCGAGACTTGCAGGATGCACTACTGCAGACTAGAGCTCCTTTCCCCCAGAGACCGGCATTTCAGCCGAAGGGGACACACACGAGGGTTCTGCCTCCAAAGAGTAACCAGAGCCGAGGGCCTTTGGATGATGAGACCAAGAGAGATCTGAGGCGGAAGAAGCTATGCTTCACATGCCAGGAGCCATGGGCAGCAGGACATTGTTGTGTCGCGGGGAAGACACACTATATTGAGGTTTTCTCTGACAGTGACAGAGAAGAGGATGAGTAAGAGGAGATGGAGGCAGGAGGCTACAGTGTGGGACAGAGAGGAGATCATCCACCACCTCCACCACCAGGAGCGGGAGATGTAGCATTTGCACCTACCAGGGGAGTCCTTGCTTCTTTGTGAGGGGTTCCCAAATACTTGACATTGCATGTCTGAGGTACAGTGCAGGGACAACATGTTTTGGTATTAGTGGACAGTGGGGCTACCCACAATTTTATTGATGCACAGTTGGTAGAGCGGAGGAACATATCGATAAAGAGCTTTGATGGGTTTTCGGTATTGGTTTCAGGTGCCAGAACCATGCAGTGTGCCAGATATGTGACTATGAGGACTTACACTCTGACAGATCATTTCTTTGTGGTGGAAATTCCGGACACCAACGTGATAATGGGAGTGTAGTGGTTGATCACGCTGGGAAAGGTCACCATAGATTGGGATACTTTGGAGATGGATTGGACAGACAAGAAGACCGGGAAGCACGAGATGATTCGGGGCATGCACACTTACACACCACTGACAGTTTAGGCACACCAGATGGAGGAATATTTCTGGAAGGGAGACATAGACTGGGCAATGGAGCTACGTGCTTCGAAGGCAGGGTCTACAGGGCAGGCCGTACACCTAGATGTGCAATCCATCCTAGACATATATGCCATGGTTTTTCGAGATATACCACCAGGGCAGCCACCAGATCGGGGATTTGAGCACACCATTGAGCTGGAGCAGGGCATCTAGGCAGTGATCAGTACACCCTATAGGCATCCTAAGGCCTATCGGGATGAGATTTAGAGGGCCACCCATGAGCTCTTGGCGATGGGGCACATCCATCCTAGCACTAGCCCATTTGCTTCTTCTGTCGTGCTAGTGAAGAAGAAGGATGGCACATTAAGGATGTGCATTAACTATTGGGCTCTCAACAAAAGGACCATGAAGAAACAATACCCCATTCCATGGATAGATGAGTTGATGGATGATTTGAGGGGATCAAAGTTCTTTTCGAAGGTTGATTTGAGATCTGGGTACCACCAAATTTGCGTGAGGGATCAGAATGTTGCCAAGACCGCTTTCAAATGTCATTACTGTCACTTTGAGTTCTTGGTGATGCCCTTTGGTCTAACCAATGCTCCAGCCACTTTTCAGTCATGCATGAATCACATCTTCTGCAGTCACTTGAGGAATTTTGTGTTAGTGTTTTTTGATGACATCTTGATTTACAGCAGGACATGGGAGGAGCACCTATAGCATATTGAGGCTATATTGCGCATATTGGAGGAGCAGTATTTTTATGCCAGGCTCTCCAAATGCAATTTTGGGATGACAGAGATTCTCTACTTGGGGCATATCATTGGTATGGATGGAGTGAGGGTCCATGAGGAGAAGATCAAGGCCATCAGGGATTGACCAGAGCCGAAGAATGTGAAGGAGTTTCAGGGGTTTGTGGGCATCTACACCTACTACCGAAAGTTCGTCAAGGGGTTTTCCCAACTTGCTTCACCCCTTACAGACCTTACCAAAAAGGGGGCATTTAGTTTTACTGACATTACACATCGCTTTTGACAGGCTCAAGGAGGTGACGAGCAATTGTCATGTTTTAGCATTGCCCAATTTCACACAGCCCTTTGTCCTAGAGTGTGATGCATCAGGGGAGGGGATAGGTGCAGTCTTGATGTAGGGAGGCCACCCCATAGCTTTCAAGAGCTGAAAGCTATTGCCACATGAGAGGTTCTATGCTATATACAACACGGAGATGTTGGCCATCATGCATGCACTAGCCAAATTTCGACAGTACCTAGTGGGGAACAGGTTCAGAGTGAGGACTGACCACAACAGCCTCTGATTCTTTTTAGAGCAGAAGCAGTTGCAGAAGATGTGGCATAAGTGGGTCAGCAAGATCCAGGCATATGATTTTGACATCGAATATTTCAAGGGGAAAAACAACATGGTGGCCGATGCACTTTCACGCAGACCAGCAGTGTTGTCCTTGATGATCTTAGATACAGACTGGAGGGCTCAATTGTTGGTAGAGTACTCTAAGGACCGTTTTTCCTATGAGGTGTTGGACAGACATATTATAGATGACATGTACAAGGTGATGGATGAGGTGATATACATTAGGGACAGGATCTTCTTGACTGGGAGCTCCTAGCTCAAGGAAAAGATATTGCACGTCTCACATGACTCGCCATTATCAAGCCACCAGGGGTTCACCAAGACCTATAGGGCCATCAGAGAGAGGTTCTCCTGGAACGGCCTCAAGGTGGACGTACTCCGACATGTCAGGGAGTGAAAAGTATGTTAGCATAATAAGGGAGAGATGATTCATCCAGTGGGTTTAATTTAGCCTCTTCCCATACCAGAGGGGAAATGGGAGAGCATTTCGATGGATTTCATCACAGGGCTACCCACTATACAGGGCAAGGATTGCATATTTGTAGTCGTTGAGCAGCTGACAAAGTATGCACATTTCTTCGCTATATCAGCACGATACACTACAGCACAGGTAGTGGAGTTATTCTTTAGGGATGTTTTCAGATTGTATGGTCTTCCAAAGACAATTTTCAGTGAAAGGGATAGCCGCTTCATGGGCAGGTTTTGGCAGGAGCTTTTCCATTTTGTGGGTACCGAGTTGACCCCGAGCACCAGTTATCACCAACAGACGGATGGGCAAACAGAGATAGTGAACAAGTGGCTGGAAGGCTACTTGGGAAACTATGTCATCGGGCAGCAAAAGGCATGGTTACGATGGTTGCACTCGGGAGAGTAATGTTACAACACTACTTACCATATGTCTATCAGTATGTATCCATTTTATTCTTTATATGGGTATCATGCTCTATTTTTTTCTAATGTGATGTTTGGTTCTAGCAAGGTCCCTATGGCCAAGGATTGGATCCAAGAGAGTCAGGATATACTCCAGGCTCTTAACGATAACATAGTTATAGCACAAAATCAGCAGAAGCTATATGCCGACAGGGGACAGGTTGAGAGACAGTTTGAGGTAGGGGACTTATTATACCTACAATTGCAACCATATCAGTAATCCACGCTGAATTAGCAGGGGCCGAGAAGCTCAAGCCCCACTTTTTTGGACCATACAGGGTGACACACAGGATTGGGGAGGTTTCATATGAGTTGGAGTTGCCCACTAGTAGCAAGATTCATAATATTTTACATGTGTCATACGTGAAGAAGGCACTGGGATAGCAGGTGACTGCAACTAAGGAGCTCCCACCCATAGATGATGAGGGGCATTTAATGTTGCAGCCATAGGCCATCATTGACACCAAGGAGAGGCAGTTGCGGAGCAGGACAGTCAAGGAATACCTGGTGAGATGGAGGAACTTACCAGATGAGGATGCCACTTGGGAGAGTGAGAAAATTTTACAGCATCCATCATTTCAATTGCTTGAGGACAAGCAACGTTTTGGCAGGGAGGACTGTAATATTCCCAATTAGCAACAGCTAATTGGAAATATTAATTTTTTACTACTTTACTTTAATAAAGTTAAGTTAGAAATAAAGTGGGTGAGAGGGACACTTAACCCACACTTAGGATAAAAAGCATTTCCTTGGAGACATGATTATTTGGCAGCGTGGGGCCTAGAGGTTGAAGTGGCAGTGTGGGCGACGTGGGCCTAAGACAAAGTAAAGCTAGAGGGACAGTGTGGCTCAAGGGGACAATGCAATTTTGGTGAGGCCAGCTAGGTGAGAGCAAGGCTCTCCAAGCATAAAAAGGGATAGAGGCTCCTCATTTTCTCATTCTATTATGCATCTACGATATTTTTTTTTGACATTGAGCACACTTTTGCTGCTGAGAAAAGTGTCTCAGTGCGGAGATTCCAACCTCAGCTCCGGGTGACTTCGAGTGCCTGCTCGGGTGAAGAGTTATATCCTTCATTTTCCGGAGAGATTTGTAGCAGCCACGATTGGGATCATTCACTTGCATAGACAGCACAGTCAGTGAGAGGGAGCATTCAATATTTGGAGGAGGAGATTCCGGATTGAGGGTTTTTTAGGAGATTCAACCCGAGAGAGTTGGAAAGGGGTTAGCACTTCCCTATTCCATCATTTTGGTAGAGTTGGAGGCCATCTTTTGCAGCAGATCATCCAGGGCTAGTGTTCATCATTGGGACAATGTTATACCTCAAGGGAGGTCATTTTCTGAGGTCATCCATTTCCGGAAAGCTCTATGGGCTTTTCTGGGTATTTGGTGGAGAGTCCATTCCCAAAGTTTCACAATTTTCTAAGGTGGGGAGTAGCCCCAAAGATTTGATATATTCTAGCACCAGCAGCTTTGGAGATAACGTATTCATTGAGGGAGCAACCATTCCATGATATAGTCTGAGAGTATTTCTACGCTTTCCTAGTGCAAGCCAAGGTGTCATCATTTTGATCACCTTTGTATTCATTTTATCTTTCGCACTTAATAAAATGGCTCAGCGTTCTCCATGTTTTGTCTTATTCATATGATGTCTCTCTAGTTGTTTTAGTTTCTTGTTTATGTGCTTTATATTTTTGTTTATTTCTATTCGGAATATTACATTAACAACTTATTTCCCTCTCATAAATCCTCCACAAATTATGTCGAATCAGCCCTCTACAATCACCCTCCTGATCGAATCTCATATTTCTTGGAAAAAATATTTTGAGGGACTGTTTCCCCTCACTTTGTCACCTTTTCTAGGCATTGTTCTGCACTAACAAAACTGATGCCTCAGCATCAACTTTTGAAGATCATAAGTTGCACTTCTATGCCTAGCAATCAACACAACATTTCTAAAACTCACACTGTGTCACCCTTTAGGGCCTGCGTAAGCCACTATGTCAGCCTAGCATGAGTCTGACAGGCTCTACGTCATCCACTACGGCCTCTGTCAACTCTGGGTGAGTAAACTGGTTGTGTGTCCCTCCTAGTGTTTTTATGCCTTCTGCCGAATCTTTTTTGCTTCAGCTTCCCTTCTTGCAGCAAAAATCTTCAGCCCCTTGCTAATGGCTTCATCTTGATCTACAATGCTTTGATACCATGTGAAAATTTTTGAATACAAAATTACATAAACCCTACTGCAGTATCTCGATTTACTTCTCCTATTTTTGTTTTAATTATACAAGTTATTTTCATAAAATATCGAAGTAAACAAAACTAGAAGCCTACACAAATACAGATCATTTACTGAAAATAACTCACATATGACAAAGAACACACATAATTTTTCGGACAAATGTCCTCGGAAAAAACCCAATGCGGGAAAATTGGTGCAGCAGTTCTGAGGGTTTATTATTATTAAGCAAAAGCATTCAGAGTACATATAGGTTTCCATAATCCGGCTCACCCAATAGAGAAAACCTCAGTAACAGAGAAAAATGTGAGTTTTACCTCAATCTCCAAGTCCTGGTTGATCCAGATGAGTCACTCATGAAACCCCGGCTAGCTCTACGCATTCTCTACACTACCATTGTGTAAGGTTGTGCGGCCCTGGTTAAGGGACTGTGTCACCCTTGTTCTACATTGATCAACTTCTCCCAGAATGAATTTTCAGCCATGCTGGCTTGGAAAACCTAATCTCCAACTAATTTCGTACTTTTCCTTGGAGGCTCTGCGTTGGCCCTATGTGAGCCCTGCTTGGGTCTATGTCACCCTCTCTAAGGTCTTCGTCACACCCTCTAATGGTTGTGCTACCTCCACTGCGTTTATGTTACCCTTGCTCTCTGTTGTACTCTTGGTCCTCCAATCAATCACTGCATCTACCCCTCATTGCTTCTTTGAATCACTCAGATCTGATATTTTTACAAGCACTGCTCCGTCAGAATAATTTGAACTCTTAGATTCACTGTGTGTGATCTCCAACTGATCCCAAGCCTTTCCTTTATACTTTTATCATTGATAAATCAACGGTCGTGATCTAATCTCTAATTGACAGCTAAGATTAGAATAATATTTATCCACGTCACTTAGAAATTTCTTATCACATGTAAATTAATTCACTTTAATTTTTCAATTTCCCTAAGTTAGACTTAGGGTCCCCATTTAAAAAATCAATTATTTGAATATCTTTTACATCATATCTAATTTCTCCAAACGCTTTATGGGTCATGGAGATCTCCTGTGTCCTAGCCCCTCCACAAATTTTTGGACCTAAATCATATCCGATGCTACCCAAAATCTCAACATTAATTTTTCCACGACACTCGAGAATCAAGTTTGAGTCTAATAAAATGATCATAAACACACTAAAATGCCACAACACTACTACTTTGCACAACCAAAAATACACAACAATGAATCAAATAGTACACAAGACAAATATTAAGCCTACACTTTTATATTACAAAACTTTATTACAACAATATTAGGGCCCTAGTACTAGGGATCATGGCCCATACAATCAGCCCTGATACAAGACAACACTAGGGATTGGTATCAATAACTATGATGACCATTTTTTCCTTGAAAAAAATACATTTGACTTACTTTTTGATGGTGTGTATCCATGGTCCATTCAGTCCACGTACCTTGAACACATCTATAAGGTACTTTGCCTCCTCTTTTTCTTATCAGACAACTTATACCACTTTAGGAATATTGCATCCCCAACTCCTCAGTTGACACTATCAACCCTCCTACTGCTCCAAGAGTGAATGAACTTTGGTCAACATAAGTCTACCCTCTAGTTGCTTCTTTGGTTCTAAAAGACACCAAAACATAGAGTCTTCACAACTGAACAATTCTAGTCTCTGTATTTCTCCAAAGAATACCATACTTAGGGATTGGATGTTTCCCTCTTATCTTTCATTTAACCCATTGTAAATAAAATAAGTAGGGCACAATAACCAACCCACTTCACTGCTCTTTGGCTCCTCAAAAATTCAATCCTTAGGGCTCCACAAGACTACCCACACACAATTAAAAATATTGCTCTTGTCTATTGTACTCATGGATTTCCAAATAGCCACTAAAAACTCTCCAAGTGACTATACAAAGGCTACTTCAATATTGTCTAAAATATACCTACCAATCCCCAGCAAATCATCTATAAGAATAACAATCAACCATACCTTTCTAGAAGTACCATTTAGTTCTGAAGTAGCTCAATGTTATGTGCACAAACTAAGGTATTTTTTCCTCTCTTAGGGCTTCTTAAAAGGTCCATGACACCCTTAAATTTAGCCTCCAATCCTCTCCAAAAAATTTATTTTCCTCTTCTTTCAAGCCTTTTTCTCCTGCCTCATATTTCAAGATAACTCGGCCCCTTTATCATGGGTCATATGACCTTTTTCCAGACATGAATAGGGGCTTAGCCCTCCTGAAAATCATAGTGATACAACTCAACTTGTACACAATGAAACAACCACAAAAATATGTTGAAAAACCTCCTCAAGAACTCGACTAGATGTTACAGCATCACTTTCCTCCCATATATACATGATGCTCTGTCTTATGGCCTTGGGAAACCCTTTCCCTTCAGACTTTGTCCTTTACCAAAAAAACATTATTTTGAATACCATACGCGAATATTCCCTTTCAAAAGCACGTACACACACGGGTCCATTTATACCCAACCTTCCTATATAATTTGAAACATGAAAAAATATAAAATTCCCTATTTTTAGGGCGGGTTTTATGGGTTACACCGAAAGCCTACCTACAGGAGCCCATGGCCTAACTATGTCCCAACTGAAAAAAAAAATTTAGGGTGGTATAAATACATCTCATGGAAAGGACTAAAGGGGAGAGAGAGATAGGTATTGATATTATAGCCATTTAGTCCCTAATCAAGTCTTATTTATCCATGTGCCTCCTGCACTTCCCATATTATGGAAACCCTTGTTTCCCTCATGGAGATGTTCATTCCTCTTATATGACATCCATCTGTCTGCTTATGGAAGGAGATTTTTGAGGCTTGGACTGGACGGATCCGAAGGATGGTTTCGCTTGGAGCCGTGGCTGAATCAAGTGGTATTCCTCCACACATATTTACATACATCAATAAAAAATCTTTGTCCCATTCCTTATGCTTGTGATCTTAATGCTTTATACATGTTATGATCCTATTATGAATGATTTCATGTTATTTTTTTTATAATATTATATGATCTAACACTACCATCTTAAGCATGCTTTCATTTATTACTAGTATATGTGCTTTTCTTGAGTGAGTTGCACGTTTTGGAGCACTAGGAGAAGTAGAGGGTTTGAACCCTGCGAGATCGCATTCAAACATAGGACCTATGGGTACGACCTATTCTTCCCATTTTATTAGTTTAAGCATTAGAACTATAAATTTGTTTGCTTCTTGTTGTTGTATGCTTCTTGCTCTGTTGGGGCTCTCAACCCAAATCCTAGGGTAATTCATCCTGTAATAGAATTGTTGACTCCATTGGGGATTACATCCATGTAATTCCTAGTTTGGGTTGTTTCTCTCCAGATAGGGGTTCTCTATTTGGTTTGATCACTTTTCCAGTTTCATTGGTTCATTATCCATCCAGGAAAAATTTCTCATCTTTTGGATTAGACTTGGATTTTTTATTTTTTCTTTACGGCCCTTTTTATACACGTTTTCTAGTTTACAAAGTTGTGTATACACACATTTTGGTCCAAAGAAAAACGCGTATACGTGAATTTTAAAAGAAAATTTTATATTGTAAGTTCAGTAAATTATTTTTCTAGTTTTTGGTTACTTCTATTTAATCTTTGATGTTTCTGGAAAGTGCTTCTGTCTACAGTTTATCAATTTCCTCTCTTTCTTGGTGAAAAACCTAGTCAACCTAGGGTTTGCCCTTCTTTGAGAAGTTTCATTTTTGTGTTTGGCACCAGGGATTCTTATTGAAGTTCTTGGTTGTTCTAAGTATTTAGAATATTGAGTTAGTGTTCATTTTCTCATTCTTAGTCTTCTTATTTCTTCACTTTTTGCTTTTCCTTCGTTGGCTTTCTTGGTTTTTCTTAGTTTTTTTAGAAAGGTATTTCTGGAATTCTTGAAGAATCTTCTTTATTTTCTTGGAGTTTCTTTGTTTGCTGCAGTATGTGTTGTTGATCAGGTCATTTGTTTGAGTGGGTTACCTCTTTTCGCTTGTTAAGTCTTTTCATGCAAATGATGTTGATGGCTTAAGGAATTTAAGGCCTTTTTTGCTCAACTTGGTGATTTTGAGTTTTTGGGTAGTTTTTGCTTTCTCAAATAATTTATTGCTTCCTTAAAAAGAAAAAGACACAAAAAACATATTTTTTCCTATTATTTTTCTTTTGGTTTTGTTTTAAGGCTTCTTTATCATTTTTTAGCAAGTGTAAAGTTTGTCATTTGGTCGAATTCACTTGGTTTGGGAGATTTTATTGGTTGAATTTGCCCCTTTTGCATCAAGTTTTTGGCATCTTTGTTGGGAGAAGTTATTGTTTGAATTTGTCCTTTCTTTTGTGTCAAATTTCAGACCTCTTTATTGGAAAACACATTTTCTTGTTCTTTAGAGTAATCCTAGAATCTTGCATTTAGCATTGGTAGTTTGCATTAGAGTAGTTGCATTGTAAGCATTTTTAGTATTTTGTAGATTTTGAGTGTGTGAGTGTGTATTTTGAAAACTAAAAGAAAAACTTTTGTTTTCATTAGTTTGTTCGTAGTTCCCTTTGTATAAATCCCTTTTCATCGAAGAAAAAGTTGCATTTTTCATGTAGCAGGTTTCTATTTGTTTCTTCTTATGTCCATAACACCATAAGTTGCATGTTTTCTCTGAACCGAAGCAAATCGAGTTGGAGGCGGAATGGCGATTAGGGTTCGGTTTTTTTCCACACAAGCGGCCGCTCTCTCCTCAGAAGCCCTCGCGCCGCAACAGCTTGGGAGAACAACTCCATTTACCCCTGCATCGGACGATCCCTTCCCTGCGTTTCTTGCTCAGTATTATCTCTGTCCCACAGCCCTGAAGCTATTATCGCTACCAACAAAAAGATGACAGGGTTTTCAGCACTTCGGGAGCCCCTTTTGCTCTTTTGTGGCATTGCATGATGATTTCCTCGATATATCTCAAGCTCCAGGACCTCTAGACAAGTGCGAAGCGACACACCCTCTCATTTCTCAGCACGCAGGCAGCAATGCAGGGTTTTGCTTGCAGTGGAAGAACTCTCTGACTTTTTACTGCTATGTCTCCTAGTCCTCTGTTTCGGATCTGAGATGGAGTGACCGTTTCCCTTCGCAGGAGAAATTCTCCCCAACAGCGCCCAGGCAGAATTTCTCTCGGATATGTCAAAGGTCCTGAATCTCTGTCAATACAACAGACATCCAGGATCTACTCTACCTCCTATCAGATCCAAATTTCACAACCTTTTGGCAAGACCATTCTGCAATGGGTTAGCTCTTCAGATCTGGTGCAGACTCTCAAACTAACTCTGGAACGCCGGATTGGGATCCCTTCAACCCTTCAG
The DNA here is from genome assembly GCA_034641835.2 of Pinus albicaulis. Classification (NCBI taxonomy): domain Eukaryota; kingdom Viridiplantae; phylum Streptophyta; class Pinopsida; order Pinales; family Pinaceae; genus Pinus; species Pinus albicaulis. The sequence continues at coordinate 242,318,293 of CM076569.1, read as the reverse complement.
AGACTTCTCTTTCAAGGTAAACAACTTGAAGATTTTCTTTCTCTCTCTGCTTACAGCATTAATAGAAATGACTCTTTAGTGCTAACCCTTCGTTTGAGAGGCAGTGTTGCTGGATAGTCATCTTCTGCTCCTTCCTTCTCATACAAAGATGCAATTCACTCTGAGCACCCCAATCCCCCTGAAGCCCTTAAACCAAAGAATTTTTTGGTTGAAAAGCTCGAGGAGGTTCCCTCTGTTGAGATTACCCATTCCGACATCGCAAATGATCTTCAAAAATTTGCAGAAAGAGCCATCATATGCAGATTTAATGGACTATGGTCGCGCTCTAAGGAACTCTATGATTGGATCCATGCTAACTGGACTCACCATTGTAAAGTCAGATTCTGTTCAAAATTATATTTCATAGTTTTGTTTGATAATATTAAGCATTATGAAAAGGCTATAGAAGAAGGTCCTTGGTTCATGGGAACTGCAGGGCTCTTCTTAACTCCATGGTTCCCAGATTTTGACCCAGCAACTGCTGTCATCACCAGGGCACCTATCTGGATCAAGCTTCCCAACTTACCTTCCCATCTATGGCATATTAGAGTCTATAAAGTGATAGGAAACACCTTGGGAAGTTTTCTGATGGGAGATTATTGGCGGGAAAACAAAGGTCTTTACACATATGCCAGAATATGTGTGGAACTAGATTTAAGCAAGGGACTTCCAGACCAAATCAATCTCAAGATAAACGACTTTGTTTGGACTCAGACACTGGATTATGAGAATACTGCCTTCCATTGCCGCCATTTTCACCAAACAAGGCATTTTCAGAACTCATGCCCAGCTCTCCCGGCGAAAAAGAAAAAGGATAACATCTCCAAGCCCAAAACTAAACGATGGGCTCCATACTCTCCGCCACCTGCAAAGGACTCTGAATCGTCTAGCTCAGAAGATGATGGAAGCGATGAAAAATCAGATCATGCCCTTCAGACAATGGACCTTTCCATCGATGCTCCTTCGCATCCTCCCGATACTACCATTGCTCAGAAGCGCACCCATGTGACCTCCTCTTCCGAATCAGATAAGAAGATCCCCCCTTTGGAGAACTCCGGTCTTCAAGTTGTTTTAGCTCATACACCCCAGGATGGATGGGTTAAAGTCAGTAAAAAGAAAGGGAAAAAGCTTCGTGTAGACGCCTTTGCCCACTCTGGGTAGTTTTCGGTCTTTTTGCCTTCCATTCTTTTCTTGTAGCTCTTTGCTTGTTTCTTTCCTTCTCTAGGACCGAGGTTGGTAGTTTAATCATTTCCGGTTGCCAGTTTTCTGTTTCCCTTGATTGTATCATCATCATGTACCATATTTTTGCTTAATAGAATTAGTATAATTCAAAAAAAAAAAAAAAAAAAAACACCATAAGTTGCACCTCCATTTCACCCCTGACTAAAAAGACAACCTTTAAAATCAAGCGATAAAATCTAAAATGAACTAGAATATTTTTGACTTTTCATTAATTACATTAACCAAACTAGGTCATTCAGGCCTTGGAATAGGTGTGTGGAGAGTTAACTCTCCAAGGCCACTCTAAATTTAAACTTAGAAGTGATTAAAAGAGTGAAACTCAGTCTTGTTAAGTTGTCCGAGAAATCTCTCCTAAAAAGGGATTTAAGCACGAAGCCAAGTGAAAGCAGGGAAGAGAGATACCCCCTCTCCTACTTGTCAGATCTCGACCAAATACCAGTCTGCCCGATTGTTGATATGATTGGTTGACCTTAGTTTTCATTCCTAGGTATCTAATAGGTGACTACGGGGGGGAATACCTGTGGTACCTGAGGCAGACGTTGCATCACGTTCATTAGTACTTCTGAAGGGTGCCCTTGCAAAGCTTGGGTACTTACATCAGCAAAGGCTTTTGTCTAGAGGTCAGCGTAACTGCTTATGTTACCTTCTCTTGTAGGCCTAGGGAGAAATTACACCATAATATTTTAGGAATGTCCTTATATATTCACTTTTTTGTATTTTGGTGTCCGGTCCTAATCACTCGAAGGGGAAATACCTGAGAGCTGCTTGATTGGATTAATATTTAGGGACATTTTTAGAGAATTCTCTTTACTTCTAGACTGCAATAGCTTTATAATTTTTTGAGTCTTATAATTTCTCTTAATAATTAAAAGTGGTTAATAGATCAGTTCATCGATTTAGGAGGCTTCGTGGGCTTTCTCCTGCGAGTGTCGAGCCTTCTTCTAGAAGGTGTAGGAGTAATTATGCTGGTGATTTCCAATTAGTAGCAGTGAACGCATCAGAGAGTGATCCTCCACTTGGGGCTTTAATTTCTAAGGGTGATCCTAGTATTAGTCGTGATTAAGAGAGGAGTACTCCACTCCTTTCTATGGTTATTTTTTCATCTAAAGAAGTTGAGATCAAAGAGATTTATGAACCTCTAGTTACTCCTTCTTCCCCTCTTCCTCTTTATTTCTCGGGTGTTATATCATACGTTGGGACCCCAACTCATAGGCCGACAAGCCCTCTTATTTATCCTTATTTTCTTTCGATGGCCACAGTTGGCAACACATTTTCGACTATGAGTACCTCTAGTGTGCATACTCCTATTTCAGTAGAAGGAGGAGGTAAAATTGCTATATCAACTATCACTCCTAGTACTGCAATATTCGGTTCTACCTTTGTTCCATCTTCGAGTGGGGGCACTCAATATTTTTCTTCCCACACTGGTTCATTTTCATTTGGGATGCCTTCTAGTGAAATTCCCTTAGTTCCTTTCACCACTGCATCTATTGTCTCCACACCTATGTCTTCTATGGCTAGTGGTTCAGCTTATTTTCAGGGTTTTTCCTTTGGAAGCGGTCATATTCCTCATTCCAACCCTTCATTAGGTTCTTTTCCTTTCTCCACGCAAGGTCAACCTTTCAATCATTTTCTAGGAGGTCAAGGTTTCAATACTTTTCAAGGTTGGAACCCTACTTTTGGTGGTTTAGGAACTGGGAATCAGTTCATGTTTGGTTAACAGGGGAACGTGCCTTTCTCCTCCGTAGGAACCTCTCAAGATTTTTCTCCTTTTGCTAATGCATGGAACCCTTACCAAGGGGTCTCATCTTCTTTTAACACTTCAATTGGGGGAAACATTCATGTTTATGGCAACCCTTCGGCAGGAGGAGGTCCTACTCTGAATTTCTTTGTACCACAAGGTTTTCCTTATTGTTCAGTATCTTCTATGAACAATCCTTGGCAGCCTGGTGCCTCAAAAAATCTAGGTTTTTCTTTTCAAAATGTTGGGAATCCTTCTCATGATAGATGGAATTATCAAGGTCCTTTGTGCTTACCATTCCTGGAAACCATAAATTTTCCAGATCTTTCGAAATTGACTAATGATCCAATTCGATATAGCCCAGCTTGGCCTCCGCTTCCTACCAAGATTCCATCAGATATTCCAAAATTCAAAGGGAATACTGGTGAATATCCAGCTGACCATGTAACAAATTTCCACTTATGGTGCTCATTTAACTCCTTTATTGATGATTCAATTAGGTTAATATTGTTTCAACCCACCTAGACCGGAAATGCTACTAAATGGTACATAGAGCTTACTAGGAATGTCTTTGCTTCATTTGGTGAATTGGCTACTATGTTCTTGAATCATTTTCAGTTGCTTGTTCGGTATGATGTTGGAACTGAGATTTTAGCCAACTTCCAGCAAGATAAGGCAACTCACATTTCTAAACATATTCAAGAATGGAGAAGAAGGAAGAGGCTCATTAAAGACTATATTCCCAATGAATTTCTTCTGGAATGGTTCTTAAAATCTTTATAGCTATAAATCTAAAAGGATGTATCTCTTTCTGGGGTATTTACTGAAGAGCAGGCTATCTTTAGAGCCCAGTAATTAGAACTTATTTATTCTTAGTCTGGGATTCTTAAAAAGATTTTTCCAGATGCTCCTCGATCCATGATAGATTTATCCAAGCCAAAGTCATGTCCCCATGCTGACGGGAAATTTGGTTCGATCGATAGTAATATGGCTAAACTCTTAAGTCTATTACAGTAGTTATATTTACAAACTACTACTTCTATTCATGCTACGTCGTCAGTTTATATGCCTTCCCAACCTTTAACGATTAATGTTGTCCAATCCATTAACCCCAAAGGAAATCAAAAATCCGATGGGAAGAAGAAAGGACACAATAAAAAAATGGATAAGGATGGGAAGGATAATGCAAATAAACCCAGCAATAATGTTGGAGAGGGTAAGAGAGAGTCGAAAAATAAAGTTAAGTTTCCTTGCAAATTTTGCACTGGAGACAATCTCACTCATATTTTCCCTAAGATTTAGGATGCTCAGCACTTGTTGGCTTAGCAAGATTCTTCTAGTTCCTATGTTGTCCTGGCTAAGGGAGGAAAATTTTTGTTGGCGCGAATGCAAATAGTGGAGCTCCCACAGAGGGCAGCCAGGAGGGGTAAAATTCGTCAAATGTATACATGATGAGTGCTCACATTGATGTCACAACAAGATCATGTGATTTTGGTGATTCTGAATCTTCTAAGGCTAGGGTCGCTCCTGATATTTCTGAGCCACTCCATATAGATAGGCCCGTAGTTGATCCTATACCTCGCATGCCAAAAGGCTCTGCTAAACATTTGACAATTAACCCTAATGCCAAGGCAACTCAGAACTACTCCATTGTAGAATATCTGGCTCAAATTCCTTGTGCTATGTCTGCGTTGGAGGTACTCCAGTCGTGCGCAAAAAAAAGGAGTGTGTTGCTCACTGTGATCGGGACACTAGATCCAAAAAATTCTCTTATGATTACATTCGATATGTCAAATCTTAAGAAGATACTTCCTCATCATATGGATTTTCAAATTAAATCTATATATCGAAAGATCAATATTTTTTGAACTGTAGTTGATGAAGGAGCTTCCACATGTGTCATGTCTTTTTCATGTTGGAAATCTATTAGATCTCCTCAATTCGTTCCTTCACCCACTCTCTTGACTGCATTTGATGGTCATTCTCACTGGCCACATGGCATTGTTCCTACCTTGCCCATCTGTTTTGGGGGCAAAGTAGTCAATATCGAAGTAGAAATAGTTTATGCTAATTTGGACTATAACCTTCTATTGGGACGAAATTGGACTTATGAAATCGATTCCATTGTATCATCATTATTTCGCATCCTATGTTTTCCCCATGAAGGGAGAATCGTTATTGTTGATCAGATGGATTATTATCTGATAGATTTCAATGCATCATCTGATTCTATTGTTCCCTTGGTGAAGAATGACAAGCAACCTGTTGAGAATCTAGGAGTCGAGATGTATGCCTCATTGATGGGTACCTTTAATCTTCCGCCTCCTGTTGTTCATATAAATTATATTTCATCTTCCAAGGTTCCTTCCTAAAGAGAGTTCTTCCGAACACATTATTTTTTGGATCCTTGGCCCTTACCCTCTTCTACGACCACATTAGAAGAAGGGAAAGTGGGTGGAATGGCATATCCTATGTCTGCAGCTGAAATTTCTTATCAATCTATTGTTAACACTGTAGATTCCCATATGATTCCTCTTTCACCGGAGGATTTGGATCGATATGTGGCTTTGACTTGGACCCTTAACTCTTTGGACGGCCTTGATACTATTTTACCATCTGAGGAGGCAATCCTAGAATCAATGACCAGTGTGGAAATATCGTGGGATGATTTGCATCATCGATCATATTTTCTACCATATTTGCGTGAAGTTGAGTCAATTTTGTTTAGCCCTCCATCAACTGGTCATGTTCACCCAATTCTAAACCCTTTGGCTCCAGCATAGATTTTTGCTGAAGGTAATATGTCTATCATTTCGAAAACAATTCCGATGAACATTTCCAGGGATCCCAATGTAATAGAGAATGTTTTCATCGGAACTGAATGTTCCCCTGAAGAGATTCAAATCTATACCGATATTTTTAAATAATTTTATGAAGTGTTCGATTAGTCTTATGATGAAATGCCTAGAATTGATCCATCAATTTTCTAGCATGAGACAAAGACTTATGTGAACGCTAAGCCTATACGACAAAGGCTTCAATCGGTAATTCCTAGGAAATATGTAGTTATCAAGGCCAAGCTTGAGAATTTTCTTAAGGAAAGTTTTATATACCCCATTCCTTTGACTAAGTGGGTTCTAAATCCAGTCTCAGTGGACAAGAAACAAGGAACAATCCGTGTGTGCATGGACTTCAGAGATTTGAATAAGGCGTAGCCTAAATATAGTTACCCCACACCTTTTATTGATCATATTATCGATGAATGTGCGGGCAATGAGATTTTCTCCTTCATCCATGGTTTCTCGGGTTATAATCAAATAACTATCCGTCCTGAAGATCAACATAAGACAACTTTTATTTTCCCCTGGGTACTTTTTCATATAAAATATGCTTTTTGGTCTTAAAAATGATGGAGTAACTTTCTGGTGGGCCATGTCTTATGCTTTCAATGATATCAAGCATATCATCGAATCTTATTTGGATGAATTAGCTGCGCATTCTCCAAAGAGAATTGATCATCCTCCAAAGAGAATTGATCATCCTCATCATCTTTGATTGATTTTCGAAAGATGTCGTTATTACAAATCCGGTTGAATCTGAATAAATGCATTTTTGCAATCACATCTGGTCGATTATTGGGGTTCATAGTTTCTACGAAATGGATTCGTATAGATCCTTTCAAGGTTGAGGCAATGCTTCAGTTGCCTCCCCCATCTACCATTCGTCAACTTCAGGGTCTCCAAGGAAAATCCAATTCCTTGAGGAGATTTATCATCAACTATGATGAGATTACAAAAGGATATATGAGATTGTTGAAAAAAATATTCCATTCCTATGGGATGACTTCGCTCAATGCTCATTTGATGCTTTGAAAAATCCATTAACCTCTGCTCCTTTACTGAGTCCACCTAATTATAGCAAGGATTTCCCCTTGTATCTCGCGGCAGAATCAACCATAGGTATCATTTTGGTTCAGGAAGATGATGCTCTCTATGAGCATGTGATTTATTATCTAATTCGAGGCTTGACAGGTCCTGAATTGTGATATTCTCCCATTGAGAAGTTAGCTCTGGAAGCAGTCCATGTTGTCCAGCAATTTAGAAATTATGTTATGCTTTGCAAAACTTTTTTTTTGGCATCCTTCATTCCCTTTCAATTCGTTTTCAGTAGGCGATTGATTGGCAGAAAATATAATAGATGGATTTTTATTCTACAAGGATTCTATATTGAGTTCTTGTCTTCTAAATCCAAGAAATAAATGATATTTGCATAATTAATCTCTGAGTTTCCTTGTGGAGAAGAAATATTTTATGAGGAAACATTCCCTAATGAACATATTTTTCTTATTTCTTCACAAGATCCTTGGTATGGGGATATTATTATATATCTTCAGACTCGAAGTTTCCCCTCACTTTTTTGAAGGATGAGCATAGAAAATTGCGTCACTTGGCGAAAATATATGTTATCATTGGTGACACTTTATATCGTCATGAGGTTGATTCAATCCTTATACAGTGCTTAACCCTGGAAGAAGTTGTGGTGGTGTTGAATGATTTCCAAAGTGGAGCTTGTGGTGGTCATTTATTTGGGCTTGCTACAACGGAAAAATTTTTGTGTGCTGGATTTTTTGGCCTTCGATTTCAAAGATTGTGTTGAAGCGGTCAAGAAATGTCATCTTTGTCAAGTCTATACTCGGAAAATGTGTGCTTATCCAGCTCCGCTCTTTCCTGTTATTACCGTCGGTCCATTCACAAAGTGGGGAATATATTTTACAACTTGTAACCCGCCTTCGGCAAAGGGTCATAAGTATATCATTGTAGCAGTGGACTACTTCACCAAGTGGGCCAAGGCTATGCCTACTTTTCGAACAATGGTGAAATAGTAGCCCTGTTTATTTTCAACTAAGTCATTTCTTGTTTTTTTTATTCCTAAAGAGATTCTCACTGACCATGGAAGTCATTTTCAGAAGTCCGTGATGGTTGAATTGGCTCTCAAGTTAGTTTTCCGACAGGAGCATTCATCTTCTTATTATTCTCAGGCCAATGGGAAAGTCAAAGTCATGAATAAATCCTTGAAGGTTACCCTATAAAGGATGATCAATAAATCTCGATCCAATTGGCACATTTTGTTGTATCCTGCGCTTTCGGCATACTGTATGTTAGTTAAGACTGCAACTGGTTTCACTCATTTTCAACTGGTTTACAGATTGGAATCAATCTTCCTTGTGGAATGTTAAATTTCTTCTCTGAAGCTAGTTGTTGAACTTCTTCCAGACACTACTAGTCTTGAAGAACGCCTCGTTTATTTGAAACGTCTTAATGAGCAACGTTGAGACGTGGCCACAATGAATGAAGCTCTTAAGAAAAGGGTGAAGGTTCAGTATGATAAGCCTATGAAACCTATGGTTTTTTCTGGAGGCAACCTTGTCTTGGTCTATTATCAAGACAAGGATTCTTTGGGGGGGCAGGTAAGTTTAAATCCATGTGGTACGATCCTTACATCGTTAAAAGAGTCCTGAAAAAGAGAGCTTATGAATTGGTTGATTTTAATGGAAACGAGTTGGTAGAGCCCATAAATGGGCTCTATCTTAAGAAGTATTATGCCTAGGCTCTATTTTTGTACATATTGTATTTTTGTGCATAATTGTCTATCAGTTTCATTGTGACGTTGATATTTTTTATTTACCTTTGTAGGTACCTATGGATGATATGATCTATTTAGGATTTGTTGATGGTGCTAGTCGACATAACTCGGAATTTAGCTTTACACAGCTTGGCTGATTTACTATCCATCTGTTTAGTTGTTAGTCTCAAGGGGCATATGTATTGGTCCTAATTCGAATAGTTTCAGAATATACAGTTGTGGTCAATCTATTGTCTGAAACAATATCTCTTGGTGTTGGTTCATTAGTAGTATACTTGGATTCACAATTGGTGGTGTCTCAATTGAATAAAATATATCAAGTCAGAGATCCTTTTTTATATCGCTAACTTCTGAGAGTGTGTTTATTACAGAGACCATTTAATTTCATTACATATATCCATATCCCACGTTTAGAAAACACATTTGCTAATTCATTAACTAATCAAGCATTAGATTGGCATATAATTCATTCATCACATTAAAAACATCAAAAATCATCAATTATCATTTATATATATGAGAGAGTCATGTCACGAAATTGCCTGTATATAGATAAGAGTCATATGTTCAAAATGTTATACAAAATTGGGACAAAAACGTCCTACAAAATTAGGGCTTATGCCTAATCATTTCTATCACAAAAAAGGTTAAGTCATCCTAAAATTTATGTCTGAGGGCCCTGCCTTAGATGAGCATCATGGAAGAAGACTATGGCAGTTACCACACATAGTAAAAGTCGCACCCAATCCTATGGTACACCAACCATGCGTCTTTTTATAGCCTTTGGCATATCCTCCACTACAGCCATAGGCACTTGGCGGGTTAAACCCTCCAAGTTCCTCTGTATGACGTGAAGGACTCTCTCGGGATCACCTACGACATTTTCCACATCTCTTTCGTGGCGCCTGTGCCTCGGTAGACCCTCAGATCTTACTTGTCCCACATATGTGTCATGATCAACAATTTTGTAAGTATTTTACCTATCAAAAATAATTTCATTTCATATTTTTGAAAATCCAAAAAATTCGAACAATATCAAAAATAATAAAAGCAATCTTACCAATTTCTCCCCATGCAGCACTAAGTGGAAGTGGCAGATCTGGGTTTTCTCTGAAGTCCATACCTACATAGGGTAGTCCTCAATGGCGATGACTTGTTCTCCCCACCAAAGGAAGAACTCATCAAATTTATTACTAGGGACCTCGCCACCCTCTAGTATCTTCATCAAGTCATCCCACCTTGCTATGTGTGGATCTCTTGGGTTGTTGATTATTGAAATCACCTTGGGTCGAATCCCAGTTAATCTCTTGAAAAATAAAGTGCAAAGGATAGTTCCATATCAAAAATTCTTGGTCTTATTCTTCTGAATTGAAGTTAACTATTTTTTCAAGTTGGTTAGTAAAGTTGTGCACCAATCATATAATGTAGTTAGGCAATCTGTTTCCAAACTCATTGTAGCTTGTGAGGCTTGATGAAATGATGTTGATTCGGCTACTCAAAAAATTGTGAAAATAAGGATTCTCATGTTTAATCCCTCTACAGCTCTGATTGGGATCTGAGTCCCAACCTTTTGAGTATCTGGTGAGCAGTACATTTGAATGTAGTCATCTACATTGAGTCCTCCTGGTGCCTTCCCCTGCAATTTTACCGGCTCTCCTCTCTGGGAAAATCCAATGATGAATTATATGTCCTCTACCTCAATCCACAAAGGCATATGATCAATCATAAAGGCATCCTCTTATGGATCCCAGTAATTCACAAGGATTTCAAGCAATCTCTTGTTTGTCTTCATGTTTCGCATTTTGAATAATTTTAATACACCGCACCCTCTAAGGGCATCCAATGCTAAAGGATTTTCCATCACTTCATTATCTATGGCACTGTGCTCCCTCTCTCTCCAACTGATAGACATCCTGCATCATTCAATTTTTTCATTCATTAAAACCTTGATTCAAAAAATTGTGATGCGCATACATGGGTTTCTTTCATAGACAGTCGTGTCTACACGCGACTTCAATGTGATCAACCTGCATATACGCATAGGTTAAATCTAAAATTAATATTCCTACGGTCAAATAATTTGAAAATAACTTTAAATGGTTAGGAAATTCAATAAGGATGAGATTGATGGGATTACCTGGAAGATTCGTGGTGATCTGGCTGATAAATTGGGCGGACTGAAGTTGTTGGTTTTTTTCTCTAAAGATTTTTTCTCAAAATTCCCAATGCACAAATGACAAATGTAAGTCAAAAAGGTGTATTTATACCAAAATCTCAAAAAAAAAATCAAAACCCATTTTTATAAATTTTTTGTCTATTTTTTGAACTCAATAAACTTTATGACATTTTTCGCTTCCAAGTGCTGGGATAGGTTTTTTTAGGACCAATTAAAGATTTTGAGACATTTCTTACTACTTCGATTCCATGACCGCTGACCTGTCATGGCAGGTATTGTTCTCAGCACTGGCATATAGGTTAGGGAAATCCATTGTCCATTTCATTTTGCATTCTAGCCTTCATACTGTGATATCTATCCATAGGGTCAACCCCATCATGTTATGATTATTGAAACCATTTTCACTCGCCGATTTTTAAAATCATGATATGATGGTAGAGCCATCCTTTACATGGGCTTCCTAGTTATATCATCGCTAGCATATGTTTCCCATGCTGCAAATATTATGTAGGCTCGGGAGTCCTCTTTAGTCCCACTGTGACCTTTGCGATGAAGCTTCATCCTCCTTCTTCTTCGCTATCTTTCTAGCTTTATACCAGGTTAGCACTGGTATTTAAATCCCAACCATCCTGCCTTATTTTACTTTTCTTTCACCTCATCTTCATCATTATCATTGACCTCGCTTCGTTTTTTAACCATTTTTCCCAGGGTGCCCAAGTCATCATTGTTCACAAGCACAATGATGACTTGAGCAGAGGAGGCATAAGGTAGGTCATATCAGTAAGTAGAGGTCATTTCAACTTATAAACATCATGTATCCATCATTTTTTGAGAATTCATTCCAAGAGTCAAGTCATTTGCCACTCATAGGGTCGTTTTTTCTTCAAACTATGCTTTTGACCAAAAAAATATGAATTTCACAACAGTGAGAGAGGTTTTTTTCCATAATAGGTCAATTAATAAAACCTCCTTCATTTTTTGCACAGGTGTCATGGTTTCAGGGAAATGTCAAAAATACAGGTGCCATGGGAGAGGTGCTACACTTCTGGGGTGACCATGGGAAAATCAAGTTTTCTCATAGTTGTAGTGTCCAAATGACTTTCTTGATAAGTCAAATGACAACTATACTAAGAGATATTTACAATGAGATATCTTGAGCTCAATTTGGAGTTGATTAAGGCCTCCAAAAGTTGCATGCAACAGCACTCTACATTTCTGCGCCCTCATTCTGCACTTTTTTACCAACCTTGGGAAAATCAAATTTTAACAAGGAAAACCAACTCCAATAATAAAAACAAAGGTATATTTGGAAATTGGACAGGATATTCTTTCCAACGAGATATCCTGGGCCCAAATTGGATGTTGGGAAGGCCTCCAAATGTGGTCTGCAAAAATGTTCTTCACATAGAGGGTGTGTTTCCTTTTGGTCGTTGCGCCAGTCTTGGGAGAAGAGATTTTTGACAAGGAAAATTGGCTTCCTTATTCAAAATAAAGGTAGTTTTGTAAATTGTACTTGATGGATTTCCAACGATCCATCATGGAGCATATTTGGACACCGATAAGGCACTCAAATTCAGCCTTGAACAGAGGTCATTTTTTCTGCCTCGGCGCTGCGCGTTTTACAAGGAAATTGTGTTTTTGCAGTCTTCAGAAATTTTATGAGTTTCACTCCAGTTTTGATTTTTACCTTGGGAAATTTTGAATTTACCTATGTAAATGATGAATATTAATGTAATTATTATGTTTTTACTACTTAACAGGGTAAATACATTAGGTAAATCAAGCAAATGAGGTGTAATGAATCAGTTCACAAAAGTTAGGGATGAGTCACATTGACCACCCTACACTCTAGGTTTTAGTTCAAACTTTAGTGGATCAGCTCCTCCTCTCATGGATTCAACCCCTGAGGTTGGGAGAGGTTGTTTTAGGCCTATATCATGTCATTTTTTACTCATTTTCAAAGGTTGGGAGTTGGAATCAGTTTCATTTTGCTACTTGATCAAAGGAACTTGTACTCAGTTTTGGCCAAGCTAATAAAGAGGAGTTGCAGCTAAATTTATGGGATACCTGTGGTATTGAATGTCTTTAATTGTTTCTTCTTCAGTCACATATGTTTGAAAGTATTGTTCATGCCACTTTCATGGCTATGTTATGATCTTTTATAAGTTTGAAATTCAGAATACATGCTTGCACATGCTCTGTTTTGGGTAACTAATCATATTTTGTTTCATTATCTTCTGTAGGAGAGAAATACATCCCTTATTCTTTTCTCAGCCTTCTTACAGTTTCAAAACCTTTCCACAACCATTTCCATCAAGTGATTGGTATTGTACCTACCTTTCCCCATTGATCCCCGCAACCCTATCTCATTTTCCCTAACCTGGCTTTCCTTGACCTAATTCCTTTATTCACTGATTTCCCCAACCAAATTAATTCAAACACCCCCCTGCACTTTATACCTAGCCTAAAAACCCTAATTTTTCCAACCCTCCTGGATGTGACTTTTTTAGAGAGAGAGCCCTCTCCGGCTTGATAGGGCTAGCTATCAAGTCAAAATCTTGGTCTGTGGTTACCTCTGTTGGGATTCCTTCCTCAGCCTTGGGAATATGGTGGAGTGATAACATACCCTAGAGGCTCCCTCTTGTTAAGTTGTTTTGTTGCATTGCATGCTGACTATTTGTATCTATTGGCCTTAAGCCAACTTCACTCGAACTCGTGTATATGCCACTTTTTTACCATGTCTTTCTTCAAAATCAGCCTTGCAATCACTTAGGATCTATAACTTGACACCCTTTGCCCATTGTTATCACTGGAAAATCAGACAAGCAAAGATGACATGATTTAATGTCAGGCAGAAGGATTTACAGGACTGAGAGACATTAGAGAATCTGATGTATTTAAAAATATCTAAGGTCTGAAATGAAAAATCAAATTGTGCATAGAAAGAACCAGTCAAATGTGCCTTTGCACATAGAATTCTTCGATAAGCGCGCCTTTGCGCAACTTTTCCTCAAAAATCTGCGTCGTCCTGAGAGTGGCAAGAGTCAATTTCTATGACCACAAGGCACACTCTAGGACATTGATCCCACACTTGAGGTCGCCTAAGGACATACACCCAAGCATCCTTAGGACATCAAAGGAGCACACAATTGAATAAATGTGGTAGACAATGGAATCACCCTCCTCTCTTGGGTCAGCATCTACAATGTACGAAGATAGGGAAGAAGGATTTTAATTCTCCTATAAAAGGCCACCAAGAGATGAACAATAGGAGAGCACATTGTTATGCTGACTAGAATTGCCCCAATCAATACCAGCAATGTGTGATATGGAACAAGAATAGAGGGGACTCAATCGTTGGCCATCCAACAACTCCAGTCCACCATAGTAGAGAGAGAGAGACTTTATGCCAAGGCAGCTCGGAAGTAAAGACATCCTATAATCGGGACTTGGAGCTCCATAGTTCCAAGGGCCCCTTGGCAAGTGGGTTAAAATTTCATCCTCATTTTCTACCAGAACTCAATAAGAGGGGACGTAAGTGTCATCGTTTGGATTATTGAAGTTTTTTGACTCTATTTAGAGCTTTTGTTTTATTTTTTTAGTTTTAGTTTAGTTTGTATGTTTGAATATGCATGTTATTTCTCTATCTAGTATGTTTATGTTTGAGCATGTTCCACTAATTTTCTTGACTCCATCTATTTTCTGCCTATGACCAATAACTTAAGAGGGAAAAACCACCCCTCTTAAGCAAGTGTGATTTGGTACATTCGTGCACCAAACACACCAACATAGGATTCGCGACTCCACTAACTTTTATTTCCAAGTTTATGTGGTTGTGCCTTTTTGCAGGGACCTCTGTCTTTGTTGTGGATTTGGCATGGAATTTCCCCCTTTCTCTCCTTCACTGCCTAGTTCATCCCTAATCATAGGTTGAAGCTGAAGATCTCCAAAAATTACATTGTAGGAAATTTCACAACTTTCTTCTGGATAGATGCACCCCAGTGTGTGCGTTCAGACGTGACCTACATGTAGAAATCGCGTCTGTTTCAGCCTTTTGCGCACGAAAACCAGAAGTAGGATTTTTCATACTATTTCCATCTTTTTATTGCTTGTAAAGATGACTCGCAGCCCATAATACATCTGCAAGCACTGGTTGAGGTGCCTCGCAACTTTCTAAAGCTCACTCTTAGCTTCTTTTAGTATTCTAAGCATTAGTTTTATTTCAAGTTGATTTTTTCAAAGTTAACACATAGTTTAAGTAGGAGGAAAATTAACTTGCATTCCAAAATAATTTATGTTTTGCAAATTTAGGTACCAAAACACCTAGATAATTAGCCGAAGTAAGTGGCCAAGTCCACACATGCTTAGCTAGTCCCTTTTTCTAGTGTAAAATTCATTAGTTTAGTTCAATTTTTGCACTAGGATTTCGAGACTAGGATCAAATTGTCGATAGAAGAGAAAGTAATCTTTGCTGCCTTTGCACCCTCTGGTGATCCTAGGCAAGCATATGAACACTCCCTATTGACAACACACCATCTCCCTATAGTTGATCATTTATATTAACTAGGAAAAATTGAAAGTGGCCCATATCCGCGCATGTTTTTCTTTTGAGTAAGGAATAATAGAACATAGTTTAAATAGGGGATTTTGAAAAGGATCACCGCATATCCACATGTTCAAACTATGTGCTTGTTCATTATTTTCTAACACACATCCACACCCTAAGTGAAGTAAAGACGCCTAAAACTAGCATAACAAAACTCACTAAATTCTCCCCTCAGGGGCCACAAAAGAATTTATAGTCTAAGTTAGGACCAAAGGGCTAGGCATCCAATACGTTTCCTTGGTCATTTTCCAACTTGAAACATAGAAGTTGACTCTTTAGGGAACTTTCAAATCTGCCTATTAGCCCACGGAAAAGAAAACCTGAGCGAGGCAGAGACCCGATTTAGAGGGGGTTAGGCTTAGGCCCAGTGTGTGCAGTATCAGTTGGGGCTAGCTGACCCGGATGATACTCAGTACTGTCAGCTGAACTACCAAGAAGACCAATACTTGAACACTCAAGTAGGACGGCGGTGCTTAGTGGCCAAAATTAGGGCATCCTTTCCCTATACGTGACGGTGCAACCAAGCAGTATATCCTCTACCCTTACCTTGCTGGATTGTCTTCGGTTGACTGCGGGCGTCGCCAGCTCTTTCAGGACGTTGTGCTAACATTCGCAAGATATCTTCTCAAGGCCCAGTTACATTTGAGCGTGTGAGGACGATTAGGTCTTCTAGGATTTGAGTATCATACACAAACAACAAAAACCATATTTTTTTATTGACTGGTCACATTAGATTAATCTAAAGGGAAAATTTATTTTATTTTTTCGCTTTGTTTTATGTATGCAATCAAAATTTTGCTTTGATTATAATCTCTATCCTCTCAAATATTTCCAAAACCATACCTAGTCGATGCCAGAATGGACCTAATAGGATCTCGTCGATCTAGACGCCTTTTGGACCTCCCCCCATTATCGGGAGGAGTTCCAGGTATTTTTCCATTTAGGCGTCAAAGACGGAACACTGCCATCCTTATTGTTTCATCCTTTATTGGGGCATCTTTAGTTGGGAACCCTAGTCGGTCCCCCAACGCCACACTGGTGAAAACCCCCACAGGGTCACCACACACCACTCCTCCCACAACCCCTAGCGGGTAAAGGAGTGCTACCCATTCGAGAAGCCAGGTGAACGCACAGCAAGGTCGTCATAGATAAACCCTATTCCTAACCAGAACGTTGTGTTTTCACAAGTCGCAATGGCTACAACCTCGCAGTCACAATTTCTAGCCTCGTTAAATCTACCAGGTTTAACCAAGTTGAAAAATGACCCCATTATTAACAACCCCATATGACCTCCCATGCCCACGAAGTGCCCTTCGAACATTCCAAATTTCGAAGGAAAAAAATCGGAAGACCCAGGAAATCATGTTATGACTTTCCACCTATGGTGTTCCTCAAACGGCATCGTTGATGATACAATTCGACTAAGACTGTTTCAACGCACTCTAACCAGAGTAGCAGCGAAATGGTATGTGGAGCAACCCTCTACTACACATGGAACCTTTAGTGCCCTCGCTACTGCATTCCTGGCCTATTTTTAGTTACCCATCCACCACGATTCTAGAATGGAGTTACTGACCCACTTTAGGCAAACCCTCGTCGTCAATATCTTGGACCATCTCCGTGAATGGCGGTGGCGTCGTATTTCGTACAAAGCCAAACTCGACGATTGAGTTATGTTAGACATGTTCCTAAAAACTCTCACCACAAAGATTTCGAACGATGTGGTGCAACAAAAGCCCATATCCTAAGAAGATTCCATCAATAAGGCCTAATAGCTCGAGCTGATCTATACATAGTCAAGGTATATTTACAATATCCTGTTGAATGCCCCTGGCCTGTAAACTTACAAAGAATTTTCAAGCGTGACGAACTCTGCAGATGGTTTCATTGGTTCATTGACACAAAATCACCTAAGCAGCGTAGTTCAATACCCCAGTTACACATATTATTCTACCTAGAACATACCACAACCCGGCTACCAAATTCATCATATGCCTCCGCAAAATTTGACCAGTAGGACATCATCATATCACCATCAGCATGGAGCACCCAATCCTCTGGTTCATGGGACCCAATACGCAGATAGACATGCTGACGAAAGAGCCCTCCCCCAACAACCATTTACAAACCAGGGACCATAATATGCTCAATCCCCAGCACAAGACCTACCCATGTAGAATAATGCACAGGAAAACTTCGTGCAACCATCCCAAAACCAATTGTGCCAACCATACAACTAGGAGAATCTAAATTATCCTCCTAACGTGGTTAAGAAAAGAGGAAGAAACAAGCCTAAAGGAAATCCTGGATAGGGGGGAAATAATCAACAACACCCTCTGCGATCTCAGGATGGAGGCAACTCCAACCAAAATCAAAATTAGGAGCCAAGCAACACCTACAGGTAGAAAAAAAGGTCAATCCTTTGAAAGAACCACTCTTGTTAGATCTGTGGTGAGTACGGCCATTACACTCACCTCTGTCCCAACCTCCCTAAGCTGAAGAAGCTACAGAGTAACCATGGACAAGGGGGATCCTCCCAGCAGACAGTAGTCATGCAGGAGCCTTTTCCCCATCAAGGGATAGTTATCACACAGCAACAAACCCCCGACGATTCCGGAAAAAAACAGCCATGAAATATACATGACTGGTGACGAAATGTTTTTTTCAGACACAGAATCAAAATTACGACACCCCACCAAACACCAACGCGTTAGGGGATAATACCAGTGCACCAACAACACCTTTGACCATATCAAATATGCTTATTTAACCTTTGCCAAATATGGTTAAAGGACCAACTAGGCGGGCAGGAAAATATTCCAAAGCAGCCCATAACTATAGAAATGTGGATGATCTAGCCCAATCTCCCACTGCTATGTCAGCTCTGGAGGTATTAAAATCATGCTCGAAGTAGCGGAAAGCCTTACTTTCCACATTAGGTTCCATCGACCCTGTTGATTCACGCCTAATGGCTTTTGATTTAGATAAAGCCACCCCTAGGCTTCCTTCAATGGTCACCTTCCAGATACCAGTGTCGGTCAAAAACATTACCATTCACCGATGTATCATTGATGAAGGTGCATCCACATGCATCATGTCAAACAATGTTTGGCAGAATTTAGGATCTCTCAAACTAAAGCCATCAGACATCACGCTTAGAGCATACGATGGTCGCCCTTCAGCTCTTGTCGGTCTCTACCAAAACGTCCCAGTCTGCTTAGCTGGCAAGACGATCCTTATAGACATTGAAGTCTTCGATGCCCAATTGGACTATAATATACTACTTGGTCAGAGTTATATGTACGCCATGTCAGTCATTGCCTCCTCCGTCTTTTGAACTATGATGTTCCCCCATGAGGACCGCATCGTCATTGTTTACCAATTGATGCATAGCGAAAAGAGGCCCCCAACAAATACCGATGTCATTCTACCCTATCCAGACACATTTGTGGACATGCTTACACGGTACCAGGAATATGGTCTCAGCCAGTTCAAACCATCGTCCATCCTAGGATCGTTCCTAAGTGATCCCCTTGTTATTCCAGAGCCATCATCTGGCATCACAGAGGCCCCAGTTTGCATGATGTCTACATTAAGCACTGAAGCTAGTTAGGACATGGAGAAAACCAGTAATGACACCAAGTCCTCGGCCACAGCAGCCTCTCTAGCCTAATTTGTCTCCCAAACTCCTTTCCTCTTCCCCCCAACTGGTTTTGTGTCACAGCAGGTCATGGCCACGATGGTCCTACCAAACTTATCATTTTCAATACCATTTTGGTACCTAGTCCCACCCACTCCAATGTGAGTCACACACATAAACTCTAAAGGGTTAATCCCCATAAATCTTGAACTGGCCCCAGCCGTTCAGGAGACTACCGAAAGCATCCCTGCAAAGGAAAATCCCATTGCAAAACTGATGATTACGACCAAGAAAACCGAGAGAAGAGGAAATAAGATGGAGACTCCCACCACGCAACAAGAATCATCACGTTGCACCATATGTGACATAGTAGGCCACCCCACCCACATCTTCCCAGAGCTGGATGAATTAAAACCGCTCCTTAGCTCTGAGGTAGACATCGTGACACCACGTTCTCGTAAAAAGGAACCTGTCACCAAAAGTCAAGGCAAAGCATTGCATACCAATCACGCATGCACTATATGCAGCAATTATAGGCATTATACCCATCATTTCTGAGATATCTCGCAATATAGGGACTCCTTAAATGCCATCGAGTGGACCTACCAAGAGGATCCCTCCACCCAGTCATAACCTCACACCATCCTTTACCTGCAGGAGGAACGACAGTTGCCTGAAAGACTCTCGTTTATATTTTCCTCTCCTATCATACGCTGCATGTTGTGCGATGAATGTGGTCACTTCATCAAATAATGTGCAGCCTTGGAACTCATACACAGATGGTATCCTATAGAGTGTGTTTATTATGTTGGTTTTTGGGCAACGCAATTCACATGTGTTTTATGTGCCAACAACCACATTTTAGAAAATTGCCACTATATCCCCCGATTCCGCTTAGCACTGGCTAGTTTTCACTCAGCCATAGTCCGCCTCTCCCAAGAAGATGGCTCAGACTCGAAATCTATGAATAGCTCGACAACCCAAGAAGATGTGACGAGTAGATCCCTCCTCTTTCTATTAGCTGAAAAGTGACCAATCAGGGATCCTTTAGTCACCCCCAACCGCTCTCTTCAGAGAAGACCAACATGTGTGTTATGTAAAATGCCCAATCATGTGGTTGCCACCTGCCCTGACTTAGAAGCGCTACGTTGCTGGTACCCAGTCACACCACCAACTGAGCACGATGGGCACCCCATATCTAGGTTTTTTTTCCTATTATGTCAGGGAAATCACCATGAACAATGTTTTATCTATATCCCGACAGTTCATCCTCTAATTGATATGATACATACATTAGAGAAGAAACAAGATGATCTCCACAAACGGTATAGAAAGTATATCACCCCTAGACCAGCAACCCCGCACCCACATCGGCGTGATCGGAAAACTGGGACGGTGCACCAACCAAGCATGACCCAGGTACAACCTAGGATAACATGGGGAATATGCAACCTGATTGGCCACCGAGTCAATCAATGAAAAGAACTAAAGCACCTCACAAATAGTTTTCGCACAATCTCTTCTCTCCCACAGAGAATTCTCTCAAACCAAGAGAAAATCACGCATAATTATTGTTTGATTTGTTCACACTTTCATCATACAATTAAATGTGAGCATCTCCCCAAAATATGAGCGGCAAGAGCAGCGTTAATTCTACACTCCCCAAAAGAGATAGACACACCTAAGCCAAAAACACTGAAATGGAAGCATAAGACCTCATCTTCTCCAACAGATCCTTTCCAAGTGTCCACGTCTGGGACGAAGGGTAGTGTTAATTCCCACACAATCTACTCAGTTAGCATAGTGGTACCATGCACCATCTGCACTAGCCATAACCATGAACTAGAGGCATGATGTTAAGTCCCTATATTAATAGTGTAGTCCCTTATTATGTTAGTGTAGCCCCCCTTATTGTTATTTTTGTACCCCTGTAACCCCCATATTGTTATTATTGTGCCCTTACATTATTATTATTAGGTCAGCTAGGATTACATTGTGGCCCCACTAGGATTATATTGTGGCCCCATGAACTCCTATATATAGAAGGAGGTTTTGTTCATTTGTATCATCCAATAATTGTTCATTTATGTAATGTATTGGAGGTTTCCCCCTCGAAGTGGCTTATTTCTAAGGCGTTGATATCTCTTTTCTTCTATTTTTGGAGCCGAAGTTGCACAACATTTGCATCGTAGCTTTGATTCTAGGGTTTCGCTGCTCCAAACAGTCATCGTGGAATTTTCGCTTTATAACTTTTTTCACGAAGATTCAAAAGCTGAAATTTTTAGGCAATGGCCGAAATTCTAAAATTTTATAGGGCTAGTTTTTAAAATTTCAGAACTTGGTTCTAATATTTTGGGAGATATGATCAGGATGGTAGTGCTTTTTCAGCTTCGAATCTCTGCATCTCAAAGAGGTGATCGTGGGAAAGTATTCATAACTCTCTCTCTGAGCATCGTATTGGAGTGTCGTAAAAAGTGGTCACAATTACACGGACTTTAGTTTCTTGGCTATCAATTTCAAAGCCTAAGGATGAAACATTGACACTTGGCAAGTCGTACAAGTTCGCTCTACTGAACCAGCCCATAATTAGGTCATTGTGGGAGATTGGACACAACTTTGTCTTGGAGAATCCAAATCAGGTCAGACCTATGGCATTCGAAAGATAATTCAGAGGGCTACGTTGGTACCAAAAATCAAATATTGAAGTGCTGCAATCACAAAGATAATCCAATTTCAATATTGAGCTCCTCAAAAGAAAGAAAAAGGTGTGTATTTTTTTTCCGAATTGCATAAGTCTTGTTTGAAGAATCAATTTGAATTGATTCCAAGGGTCTATTGGGCATATATTTCAGTATTGGGTTCTAAAATGCCTCCTAAAAAGAATTCAACACCCATTAAGCCCTTAGAAATCTATACTATGACGCATGAAGAGGAAGAATTGCAGGCTGAGATATCAAAATTACGGTACCAAGTGCAACAAATTTCTATCTTATGAAGAGCAAATGAAGATGACATAGATGATTTAAAAGCAGAAATGGAGGCTAGCTGGATGGTTTGAAGGATAAAATAACAGCTAATATGGATGATAAATTAGTGGAAGATGACATTGAGCATCAACAACAAGTTCTCCAACTCTCAAAGGATAACCTAACTTTGGTGCAGAATCTAATGAAACAACAGGAATATCAACATCACATCGAAAGAAGTTCTAAAGCAATCACAGAAACAAGAACTTGACAAGTATGATCAATTTCAAAGTATCTCAGTAAGTGGAAGAACTTTCCTGTAGAATATTCCACATGGGAGGATGAGAATTTTATACAGAAGCATCAAGAAATAATCAAGCGTTGAGGACAACACTTGTTTGAAGGAGAGGGGCATGTTAATTCCCTATATTAATAGTGTAGTCCCTTATTATGTTAGTGTAGCCCCCCTTATTGTTATTATTGTACCCCTATAACCCCTATATTGTTATTATTGTGCCCTTACATTATTATTGTTAGGTCGGCTAGGATTACATTGTGGCCCCACTAGGATTATATTGTGGCCCCATGGACTCCTATATATAGAAGGAGGTTTTGTTCATTTGTATCATCCAAGAATTGTTCATTTATGTAATGTATTGGAGGTTGTCCCCTCGAAGTGGCTTATTTCTAAGGCATTGATATCTCTTTTCTTATATTTTTGGAGCTGGTTACACAACACATGCCCGCTAATGGAAACATTCAGGCACTCTGCACGAGGCACAATTTTCACCGACAAGAAATTGACCATCCTAACAGGGGACCCAACCTTGTGCTTACGCAAACTCCCATCACGGATATTCTCCCCCCACCAAACACCGACGACACGATATACCATATACGATTCATATTATCATGTATTGGAACTATGACTCCAGGTGTCTTCTCATCTGCCATAGGTGTCGAGTTAGCTGCAACTACGAGAGTACTTGTACCTACGATAGTGCAGACCCAATATGTCCACACTCTGTCGACCGCGTCTGGTTCCACCACATCGACGATGGAATGCTTCTCGTGTCAATAAATTAGCTCCGTGCAGATTGAACCTCTTTAGCACAACCTTGCAGGATCAATCCCCCTTAGCATCCCTATTTCATTTAGATGAGGACATCCTAGTAGCCATGATGGAGCCAGATTATCCATGGGATGCAATGCATCATCGTTCGCTTTTTCTCCTCAAGAAAAAATTTAGTCATGACAAGACAAAATAACAAGAGATCTATGCGATCAAATCAAAGGAATTCCTCCCATCAAGGAAAGTTGATTGGTTCAAGAATCCTACCCGAGCGCCTGAAGCGTTCAAGGAAGGAAATATGTCAAACATCTCACCTACCATCAAGGTGAACAATTTCCAAAATCCTGGAAAGGTTGAAGAAATATCACTGGGGGTAGCTTGCTCTCCAGAGGAAATAAACTCTTATACCCACTTCACGTGGGACTACTCAGAAATGCATGGGCTTATTCCCACTATCTTAGAGCATTGTATTGACACTTGGCCTGGCGTACCTCTAATACGCCAGAAATAGCGTCAACTGCACCCATCAAAGGCAGGAGCAATAAAACAAGAAATCGATAAGCTTCACAAAGCTAGCTTTATCTACCCCATTTCTTACACATATTTGGTTTCCAACCCTGTTCCCATCATGAAAAAACAGGGCAAAATACATGTTTGCACTGATTTTCAGGATTTGAACAAAGCATGTCTCAAGGACAATTATCCCACCCCATTCATCGACTAGGTCATCGATGCTTGTGCGAGTCACGAGGTTCTCTTCTTTATGTATGGATTCTCTGGGTACAACAAATTTCAAATCTGCCATACAGACCTGTACAAAATCGCGTTCACCACCCCCTAGGGCACATTCGCATACAAGGTAATGTCATTTGGCCTAAAAAATTCTGGAGCCACCTTCCAAAGGGCCATGAACTATATATTTCATGACTTGGAACACCTTATCCTTGCCTACTTGAACGACTTGACCATCCACTCCAAGAAGCGCTCCGACCATCTTGAGGATCTACGACTGGTATTTCAACGATGCGGACAATACAACCTACGCTTGAACCCCCTCAAGTGTGTCTTCTGTGTCATAGCAGGAAGACTCATAGGTTTTATCATGTCCCAGCAAGGGATTCGCATGGACCTCCTCAAGGTCCAAGCCATCAAAGAGGTACCTCCACCTCGAACCCTCAAGAAACTACAAATCCTGCAAGGGAAGGCCAATTTTCTGAGACGCTTTGTCCTAGATTATGCCACTCACGGTCAAGGGTTCCTATGCCTCCTTCACTAGGACATCCCATTAAAATGGGATGATCATGCCCAACAAGCGTTCAATGTGCTGAAAGAAACATTGTCTTCAGCACTGCTCATCAGTCCCCTAGACTATGACAGAGATTACATCCTGTATCTATCAACTTCCGAGAACGCCTTGGCCAGAGTATTGATTCAGCAAGGCCCGGATGGGAAGGAGTATGTAATCTATTATGTCAGTAAAACCTTATCAGGCCCAACATTAAGATATGAACCCGAAGAAAAGACTGCCCTAGCACTAATACATGCAGTCCAAAATATTCACCACTACATTATCTTAAAGACCACTACTTTCATCACAGATATTAACCCTATCAAATATCTACTCACGCGTCGCCTAATGAACCACCAGTACACTTGCAAGATAGTCATTCTCCAACAATACGACTTACTGTTTCACTCCCCTGAAAGAAAAAAACGCTTATCCTAGTAGAGGTCGTTACGTACCTCCCAAGAAATAAAAAGGGATCACCAGTAAATGATTCGCTACCAAATGAACATCTCTTTTTCATAACAGCCGATGACCCTTGGTACGGAGATATTCTCCTCTTCTTATGAACCCAAAATTTCAGACCTCATCTCACTCGAGACGATCGTTGCTACATTCACCATCAGGCCCTCCAATATCTCCTCATGGGAGATGTTTTGTATCAATGGGGCATCAACACCATTTTACGTCGATACCTCACACACAACCAAGAGGAACAAGCCCTTAATTACTTCCACGGAGGAGCTTGGGGCAGCCACCTCTCCGGGATGGCCACTGCCCAAAAATTCCTACGGGTAGGATATTTCTAGCCCTCCCTATTTTTTGATTTCACTACAACAGTCAAGAGATGCCAGCGATTCTATCCCTTCGCTCATAAAGCAAGAGCCCCTCCCGCTCCTCTGCACCTTGTCATCGTTGTCAACCCCTTTTGTAAATGGGGAATCGATTTCATGACTTGCAACTATGCATCGTCCGTCAATCGTAAATACATCATAGTGGCTATCGATTATTTCACCAAGTGGGCGGAAGCCATGCCCACTGTTGAAGAGGTTAATCCCCTCTGCGGACAGAGGCGATCCCTACTAGCCCATATTGGGTCTAGCAACAATCAAACACGCTACAGTGCAGGTTCCTAATTGTAAATAAACTGACTTGCGATGAAGGCTTACCTGGAATCCAACATTGTCGTTTGTAGAAAAGGTGGTGCTTCCGTTCCTTTGCCTTGGCAGATCACAATCCTCACGATCTCCGTGATCGGACACCTGCACATGCAAGAAACAACACAAACGCAAGCATAAAACCCAGTATATACAACTATATGTCGGTCGAAGAGGACATAACTCATGAACATAATCAAGAACAAGAGTGGAACCATAACTAATAGTCGCTTATCATTAATGAGTCAAAAGAAGAATACAACCATAGCTTCGACGCAGCACTCTCCTTTGGCGGGTCGTCAGCAAAACATGTCTTGATAAAGCCTATCAAGGATGGGACAAGCCTCTCTCTCTGGATACTTGACAATGGTCTCCTTGCTTGGATTTGGCCTTAAGGGAATCAAGAAGGCTCTTGCAGCATAAGGATGTGAAAGCTCTTGGGAACTTGGGAACTTGAAGACTCGAAGACTAGCTTGCCATGGAGATGGGCAAGCTTTTATAGATGGAGGAAGGGGAGTTGGGATCCCTATAATCATGGGATTGGCCCTATCATCAAGGAAGCTTCCATGAGAGGTGGCAAACCACTTCCTCTCTATGGAAATCCGTAGCCAAACCTCCCAACTCAAGATAGATAGCAGTCCAGGAATTTGTTAGGACGAAACTTCCACCATTTATTTTTAAAAAACACTCCTTAAAATGGCTGGCACGAGTGTGACTCTGGGACAGAGTGCCAATTGGCGTGACTTCTTTGAATGATTTTCCCCATTGGCGCGGGTACTGAACTGCCTGCTCACACCAATGCAAAAAGGGCCATTTTTATGTTTTTTCACAAGGAGATGTCTTTAGGGCATTGAAAGCCCTTGTTTAGAGGGATGTCATGAAAGTGGTTTCAAGCCATGTCACTGCTCACAGGTCACGAAATGAGCCCTCCAATGTGCGGGACGGGGATTGCAGGGACGGTGAAAAATTATTGTGTAACAAATGCCCCCTAAAGCATGAGGCCCGAGAGAGAGAGAGGGGTGAAATGCTTTACGAGAACGTGTCCAACTGAAAACTCCACCGTCGGAAAACCTCCATGAAGAAATACAACTGATATCTCAGATACATGATATATATGCGGTATGGGTACAGCCATCCATAACAGAGTATACAATAATCCAGATCCAAGGCATGGACGGAGCCATCCAGTGAGGATAGATGAATAGACTCAGGTATGGTCGCAGCCATCCAGTAAGTGAGTCATGTAACCAATCATAATAATCCACAAAATCGTAGCCTGGATTACAACAAACACAATCCAGGGTCTTGCGCTCCATCTCGACCTGAATGAAGTACAAGTTCGAGCATGCGAATATGTGAGCTGAAGTCGAACATGCAAGAACATCTCCTGATTACCAACCTATTAGGTCCCTATATCACTAGTATAGCCCTTATTATTGTTAGTGTAAACCCCTTATTGTTATTATTGTACCCTTGTAACCCCCATTTTGTTATTATTGTGCCCTTAAATTATTATTGTTAGGTCAGCTAGGATTACATTGTGGCCCACCAGGATTACATTATGGCCCCATGGACTCCTATATATAGAAAGGAGGTTTTGTAAATTGGATCATCCAAGAATTGTTCATTTATGTAATGTATTGGAGGTTTCCCCCTCGAAGTGGCTTATTTCTAAGGCGTTGATATCTCTATTCTTCTATTTTTGGAGCTGGTTACACAACATTTGGTATCAGAGCTTTGGATTCTAGGGTTTCGCTGCTCCAAACAGGTCATCGTGGCATTTTCGCTATAACTTTTTTTCTACGACGTTTCAGAAGCTGAAATTTTTAGGGTGCGAAGAAAAAATCCTGAGGAAGCCTGTATAAAAATTTCAGATTTTGGTTCACAATAATTTCGGAGATATGATCTGTGGAAGTCAGGTATTTTTTCAGGCTCCTAAACAGGTCATCGTGGCATTTGCACTATAAATTTTTTTCTACGAAGTTTCAGAATCTGAAATTCATATGGTGCGAAGTTGAAATCCTGAGGAAATTCATCAAAAAATTTCAGAGCTTGGTTCGCAATATTTTTGGAGATATGATCTGTGGAAGGTAGTGCTTTTTCAGGCTCCTGAATTTCATCTCAAAGAGGTGATCGTGGGAAAATTTCAATAACTACCTCTCTGAAGATTGGATTGGAGTGCCGTCAAAATTAGTCACAATCACACGGCCTTTAGTTTCTTTGCTATCAATTTCAGAAACAAAAGACAAAACAGTGACACGTGGCAAGTCGTACAAGTTCGCTCTACTGAACCAGTCCAGAATTAGGTCATTGTGGGAGATTGGACACAACTTTGTCTTGGAGAATCAAAATCAGGTCAAACCTATGGAATTTGAAAGAAGCTTCAGAGGGCTACTACAGGGCTGAATTTCAGATATTGAAGATTTTCAATTACAGAGATAATTCAATTTCAATATCGATCTCCTAAAAGCTAGTAAAAGGTGTGTATTTTTTTTCCGAATTGCATAAATCTTGTTTGAAGAATCAAGTTGAATTGATTCCAAGGGCATAGTGTAGAATATATATCAGTATTGTATTCTAAAATGGCCCCTAAAAAGAATTCAACACCCATTAAGCCTTCAGAAGGCTCTACTATGACTCATGAAGATGAAGAATGGCAACATGACATATCAAAATTTCAAGAGCAAATTTCGCTCTCGCAAAGAACAACAAAAAATGAAATGGAAGTTTTGAAGAAAGGCGTGGAAACTAAGATGGATGGTTTGAAGAAAGGCGTGGAAGCTAAGATGGTTGGTTTGGAAGGTAAGATTGATGGCATGGAAGTGGGCATGGAAGCTAAGATTGATGACATGGAAGCTAAGATCGATGAGAAAATGGAAAACATGAAGAATTTTCTAAAAGCAGACATGGAAGTTTTGACAAAGTTTATACAAGAAAGGTTTCCTAATGGTGAAAAGATAGTAGAAGAACCTCATGATGAGAACAAAATAAATGTTAATTGTGATTTCATAAACTCTAATGTTGGCGGGAAGAACTACCATATTCCAAAGATGGATATGAGGAAGTTTGATGGAAAGGATCCTGTAACATGGATACTACAGATGGAGCAATATTTTGATCTCCATAACGTGCAAAACACACAAAAGGTACGCATTGCATCTTTACATTTAGAACAAAATACATTTGTATGGTATCAATGGCTTTGCTCCCGTAAAAAAATTGTCACTTGGTCAATTTTTACGGAGGAAATGATAGCACATTATGAGGATACAAAGAGCAACACCTTCTTTAGCCAATTGATAAATCTCAAACAAAAAGGTTTAGTGGGGCAGCACATCGAGGACTTCCAAAAATTGAATATAAGGGTAACTGATATTTCAGAGGAACACATGATTGATCTCTTCATAGGCACTTTAAAGGATAACATCCAACATGAAGTTCGCGTTTTGGAACCTGATTCATTGGAGAAGGCATTCAGGTTGGCAAGAAAAGCTGAATGTAAAATTATGGCGACAAGGAAGCCTACCACTCAATTCTATAAAGAAGGAAGTGTTGCTACGCCTAGATTTCCACAACCTACAAGGTTGACACCACAAAAATTGGAAGAAAAAAGAGCAAAAGGGCTTTGCTACAGTTGTGATAGCAAATACACTAAAGGTCATAAGTGTGTCGAGAAGAAATTATTTTACATAGATTGTGAAGAGGAAGAAGAAAATGAACAAGAAGAGGATATACACCAGGAACCAGCCCTAGAAGAGGAAGAAATGAATCCGACCATATCATGTAATGCACTGGCAGGAATTACCACTCCTCAAACTCTCAAGATAAAAGGACAAATCAAGAAGAAAAAGGCAATAGTGTTGATTGATTCAGGTAGCACCCATAATTTTATTCATTGTAAGGTAGCCAAGGAATTAAATTTTTTCCTATACCCAGCACCAGAATGTCAAGTGATGGTTGCAAATGGAGGAACTATAAATTTCTCCGGAAAATGCCATAATATCAAGCTAACCATGGGGGAATATGTATTGACTAGTCCAATGCTTTCCATTCCTATGGGAGGTGCTGATGTTGTACTAGGAGTACAATGGTTACAATCTTGGGGACGGTAGCTTTTAATTTTCAAGAACTTTTCTTGAAATTTTTTTCAGAAGGAAAGGAAGTCGAATTACGGGGTATTGCGGGGAAGCCAGGAAGGATAATAAGCTCTAATGTCATGACAAAGCTTCTAAAGAAATAACAATGAGGCTTAATTGCACAATTATGCTCACTAGAAGTTCCAACATCAAAATCATCTATTTCTGCAGATCTCCAACAAGTTTGGGACAATCATTCCAAGGTGTTTGAAACTCCCAAAGGACTCCCACCTATTCGTGATCATGATCATGCTATTCATTTGATTCCAGGAAGTGTTCCTCCAAACATCCGGCCTTATAGATATCCTTACTTCCAAAAAAGCGAAATTGAACGCATGATTGCAGAAATGTTAGAGGCGGGTATAATTCAACCTAGTCAAAGTTCTTTCTCTGCTCCTGTAGTATTGGTACACAAGAAGGATGGATCATGGAAAATGTGTCCGGATTATAGGGAGTTCAATAAGCTCACCATTAAAGATAAATTTACCATTCCTATGATCGATGAATTATTGGATGAATTACATGGAGAAATTTATTTTACCAAGTTGGATCTTCGTTCAGGATATCATCAAATTAGAATGAAGACTGAAGATATTCCAAAAACAACATTTCGAACTCATGAGGGTCATTATGAATTTTTGGTCATGCCTTTGGCCTTACCAATGCACCTTCTACATTTCAAGGGTTGATGAATTCCATTTTCAAACCCTTCCTTAGAAAATTTGTGCTAGTATTTTTTGATGATATACTAATCTACAGCAGGTCTTGGAAGGATCATGTTGAACATGTTGACAGGGTGCTCAAACTATTGCAGGAGAAACAATTATATGCAAAAAAGTCCAAATGTTTTTTTGGAGTACAAGAGGTGGAATATCTGGGTCATATTGTATCTCACGAGGGGGTTAAAGTGGACCCTAACAAAATTAAAGCCATTAAGGAATGGAAAGTTCCCACAACCATAAAGCAGCTGCGAGGATTTCTCGGGTTAACAGGGTATTATCGCAAGTTTGTTAAGAATTATGGGAGAATAGCAGCACCTCTAACAACATTATTGAAGAAAGATGCATTTTCATGGACTCCTGAAGCAACTAAGGCCTTCGAACGTCTTAAAGAGGCAATGTGCCTAGCACCGGTCTTAGCTACACCAGACTTTACAAAAACCTTTATTGTGGAATGTGATGCCTCAGGAAATGGAATTGGTGCAGTTTTAATGCAGGAAGGAAGACCCATTGCTTTTGAAAGTCGTCCAATCAAAGGAAAGTATTTGCAGAAACCTATTTATGAGAAGGAAATGTTAGCAATACTACATGCACTAAAGAAATGGCGAACTTACCTAATGGGAAGACACTTCAAGGTAAAAACTGATCATGATAGTCTTAAACACTTTTTAGAACAAAGACTATCGTCAGAAGAACAACAAAAATGGGTCACAAAGATGTTGGGTTACGACTTTGAAATAATCTACAAAAAAGGAAAGTTGAATGTTGTTGCAGATGCACTCTCAAGAAAGAATGAAGAGGTGGAAGCATTGCTTTGTGCCATTTATATTATCCAACCAGATTGGATAACTGAAGCAAGAGATGAATGGAAGAAGGACAAAGATGTATGGATACTCATTCAAAAGTTGCAGCAAGATCCTAGTACATCTGATACATTTAGTTGGAAAAATGATTCCTTATGGTACAAAGATCGCTTATATCTTTGTAAGAATTCCCAACCAAAACAAAAGATTCTTCTGGAATTGCACACTTCTCCTTTAGGAGGACACTCAGGATTTTTTAAAAATTACCACAGGGTGAAGAAAGAATTTTTTTGGGATGGCCTTAAATCTGATATTCAAAAGTTTGTGGCGGAATGTTTGGTTTGCCAGCAGAATAAAGTGGAAACAATTAAGACCCCGTGACTTCTACAACCTTTATCCATTCCAAGTCAACGTTGGGAGGAGATTTCAATGGATTTTATCACAGGTTTACCTAAGTCCGAAGGAAAGAGTGTCATCATGGTGGTAGTTGATAGACTTACCAAGTATGCACACTTTTGTGCATTATCTCATCCATTTAAAGCAAGTACAGCTGCTACTACATTTATGGACACAATTCAAAAGCTACATGGAAACCCAAGGGTTATTGTGAGCGACAGAGATCCTATTTTTACTGGAAATTTTTGGACGGAGTTATTTTCTTGTTTGGGTACTCAATTAGCTCATAGCTCATCTTATCATCCTCAATCTGATGGTCAAACCGAGATAGTAAATAAATGTTTGGAAGGATATCTTCGTTGTTTTGTATCTGATAAACAAACACAATGGGTCAAGTGGTTACCTCTTGCTGAATGGTGGTATAACACTTCCTTCCATACTGCAGCAAAAAAGACCCCATTTATGGCACTTTATGGATATCATCCACCATCCATCACATCATCTTTAAGGGAAAATTCGAAGGTTCAAGCAGTGGAAGATCACATCGAGCATCAGCAAGAAGTTCTCCAACTCTTAAAGGATAACCCGAATTTGGCACAAAATCGAATGAAACAACAGGCAGATCAACATCGTAGCGAGAGAAGTTTTGATGTAGGAGATTGGGTATTTTTACGGCTACAACCATACAAACAAATGTCCCTCAAGCAAGAAAAGAAGGATAATAAATTATCGCCAAAGTACTATGGTCCTTACAAGGTGTTGCAAAAGATTGGTACTATGGCATACAAATTGGAGCTTCCTGCTTCTTCGCCAGTACATCCAGTTTTCCATGTTTCATGCTTAAAGAAGGTTATAGGTGAAAATCTTCCAGTTCAAACAGTATTGCCAGAACTTGATGGGGAAGGGAAAATCATATTGAAACCTGAAGCAGTCATGGAAAAAAGAACTCGACAACTACGGAATCGATCAATTTCAGAGTATCTCATCAAGTGGAAGAACTTACCCACTGAAGATTCTACATGGGAGGATGAGAATTTTATACAGAAGCACCCAAAGCTACTCAAGTGTTGAGGACAACACTCTTTTGAAGGAGAGGGGCATGTTAGGTCCCTATATTACTAGTATAGTCCCTTATTGTTGTTAGTGTAACCCCCTTATTGTTATTATTGTACCCTTGTAACCCCCATTTTGTTATTATTGTGCCCTTAAATTATTATTGTTAGGTCTGCTAGGATTACATTGTGGCCCACTAGGATTACATTATGGCCCCATGGACTCCTATATATAGAAAGGAGGTTTTGTGAATTGTATCATCCAAGAATTGTTCATTTATGTAATGTATTGGAGGTTGCCCCCTCGAAGTGGCTTATTTCTAAGGCGTTGATATCTCATTTCTTCTATTTTTGGAGCTGGTTACACAACACAACCAATGATGAAAGTTGTTAACAGATGCAAGAGGTACCACCAATAATGACGATGGCCCTCAAGGTACTACAGGTACAATCTACGGCATGTGAATCAGTGAGTTGGCGTCGAACACCTGTAGAATCACTCGATCGGAGGCCAATGATGAAAACCTCGCGTCGAATGCGAAGAACCTGCCATTGAGGCATGCAGGCTCCAAGGCACCAGAAGGGGGTCTCTAGATCAGCTTCCTGGATAATGAGCTGGAGTCGACAAGAAGTGACCTTGATCGAAGGTGGGCCATAATGTTTCCCACATCATCGAAACAAGACAGAGAAACATAATGTTTTTGTGAATCACGATCAGATGAGAATCAGAGGGAGGTTGATATGTGTAGAGGTCAACTTCTCTTGAACATATTGGCGGCACGACAGTGGATTTGGTAGTATTTGACATCAAAAGATCAAAGGTCATGATGATGAGGCAAAGAGCATATGAGAGGTCAAAAGAGATCACCCAAACCCATGGAGGCAAGTGAACACGAGATGAGATGTCCCCAACCCGAAACGAATGCAGACAAGTGCCATGTTCAAGAGCAACATACTGCCGACACGACAATGATATTGGTTCCATTTTTCCCCACCATGCTTGGTGAGTACCTCTTTATTTTTACACAAGCTTGAAGAGGATACCATATGCTTGTCATATAAATCCGTCCTTCGGGCGAATCCATCCTAGTACATTTAACGAGCCCTAGGAAGGAGAAACTCGAATAACGTCATGATTGACAATTTCCGATGTCATTTAGGTTTAACGAGTCTAACAAAGGAAGAACTTGGCGTCTTTTCATGTTTAGAGAGTTTGAAAAGACAGCTGAAAAGTAAACTCCAGAGGTCCCTTTTCGTAAATAGTTCCTCAGACCCGAAAAGGTAGAAAACTATGTCTGAGAAAACCTCCTAGTCACGATAGGCTAGGGTATTCCTTTTTCGTAAATAATCTATCCCAGCCCGAAAAAGGGGTAAACGTATACTGGGTAGATGTCGTTTCATGTCCACTTTAACGAGATCAAAATGACAAGGGCCTCGGCAATCTTTTCATGTTTAGAGAGTCAGAAAAGAGCTGAAAGATGACTCCTCCTGGAGGAACGAGTGGTATAAAGGGTAGCTACTGGTTTCGATAATGGTGGAACTGCTCAAAACAAATAAAGGTTAAGAGGCCAGCTAACAAGACCACTCATCGCAGCGGTTCCTCAGGAATGGGTAAAACAACCAAGTGAAGGCATATGATCGGCCAAGCAGATAGTGACGATGGAGTGAGAAAACCAAGGCTCATCTAGAAAAACAGGCTGATAAAATGACAATCACAAAAGGTAAAATGAGCAAGGTTTCATTTTTTCACAAGATTGAAATCAGGAAACTCTGCTTGAAGTTGGTTTCATTTTTACACAAGCTTGAAACAAAGATAAGCTATGTTTGAA
This sequence comes from Pinus albicaulis, assembly GCA_034641835.2. NCBI lineage: Eukaryota > Viridiplantae > Streptophyta > Pinopsida > Pinales > Pinaceae > Pinus > Pinus albicaulis. The sequence continues at coordinate 242,283,791 of CM076569.1, read as the reverse complement.
ACTGGTTTCATTTTTACACAAGCTTGAAACGGAAACAAACTATGCTTGAAAAAGTAAGCATGCCCCCCAGCATGGTGACTCAAGTCAAGGTGCATGCCCCCCAAGCTTTAGTCCACATGAAAGGCAGATGGAGTGAAGGTTCAAATTACGAGATCTAAGAAAGACTCGACTGGGATTTTACGAGATCTGATCAAAGACTCGAATTGAATGGGAACGTGTTTCATTATTTTAACAAGGTTGACACATTAAAAGAACTATCCTCAGGACACCTTGTTTCATTTTTTAAGGAGCTTGACACAGGAAAAGAACCATGCTCCGACCACCTTGTTTCATTTTTTAAGGAGCTTGACACAAGAAAATGAACTCTGCTCCAACAACCTTGTTTCATTTTTTAAGGAGCTTGACACAAGACAAGGAACTCTGCTCCGACCAGACCCGGTTTCATTTTTTAAGGAGCTTGACATAGGAAAAGAACCATGCTCCAACAACCTTGTTTTATTTTTTAAGGAGCTTGACACAAGACAAGGAACTCTGCTCCGACAACCTTGTTTCATTTTTTAAGGAGCTTGACACAGGAAAAGAACCATGCTCCGACAACCTCATCATAATGAACAAGAAGTCATCGCTTCCAAGAGTTCCACTCCCGATGGAAGGAAAACATCCTGGAAGTCAGTACCCAATGCCCCCAGCACTTGATGCACAACGGCACTCTCACTGAGCACAGGCACGGGGTAGGTAGCCACATAGTTGACCTACGGTGGGGCAAATACAACGGGTGGATAAAAACCAGGAAGGGATGATGGTGAGCCAGTTGCCACATTAGGACCAAAGAACGAAAGCTGATCAATGGTCACGATCCTTCCTTCATGTGGAAAACAGACCACACGAAAAAGGGAGGAGACAAGCGCTCCCATGGCATAGGTATAATCGTGCCCCAAGAGCAGATTAAAATCCAAGGGGCCTGGAACAACCATCACGTCCATATGGACGGTTTTACCTCCCAAAGTAACAGGTAACCTTGGGAGGATCCCTAATGGCTGACTCGTTCTTCTGTTAAACGCCAACAGATTCTGCGTAACAGGCGCAAGTGGCAGTGAACCGAAAGCTTTCCAAGTAGTTGAGGATAGAACACTAATAGACGCGCCTTCATCTATAATGGTGCTGGGTACGACCAGACCAAAAGCCTGTACTGTGATCTCGAAAGGCACATAAGACGGAAGGCGGTATCCCGCAAATTGATTCCAATCAAAGGAAGCGACCAAACTACTTCGAGGGGCTACCATCGAACTGAGATGGTCTTCCCCTAGTGTTATAGAAGAAGAAGGAGCATCCTCCACAACCTCCATCTCGAAGGCAGGAGGAGTATCCTCCAAGACCTCCATCACAGGAGGTGGAGGAGTAGCTTCTTATGGTATAGGGACAAGAGGATCTTTCTCCAAGCCCGAGGAATCTGAAGAAACAAGAAGAACCTAAGGGGTGTGAGATCCACTCTCAACGGAAAAGACCTGGTGCACCGAAGACGGAGCCAGCTCAACCGATCCCACGACCAATGGTTGGTCGGGAATGGATTCTTGAAGATGAATTTCCGAGGGAGCGGGATCGACCAAGGATGACTCTTGACCAATCATGGAATCAGCTGGTGGAAGACTCAAAGAAAGCTGTTTGTAACCAGCCAGAAGGCATGGTGTAGAAACAGTCGGGTTGTCCAACACTCATTTAGCTTCATCCATATACGGACAAAGGTGAATGGCATGGTGCCCTTCACACAACTTACAGGGATTGGTAATCTTACCCTGCTTCTTAGGAGCCTTACCAGCAGCAGCTGAAGATGTGCCCCCAACCTGACTCCCGGAAGCCAAAGGCAACGACAGGCGACCGTTGGACCATACTTCAAGTACCTTGGGAATGCCAGGGCAGTCTCGAAGAATATGGTCTCCCGTGCACAACATGCAAGGGAACTTGACTTTCCGTGGAGGGTTGGAAGGTTTATCAAGAGGAGGTGCATTAGAAGCAGCAGCAGCAGCCTTAGCCTCTCTCTTATCAGACTTCTTCTTCTTCTTCTTCTTCTTAGCCACCTAGTTACTCGAATCCAGACTTTCACCAGGCGAAGTAGAAGATGAGGACGTAGAAATAGGCGAAGAAGGGGAGAGGTCCACCTTAGAATCAACATGATGTTGTTCAGGTGGAGGAACTGATTGAATAGTAGCCGAGACATTCGGGACCACAGAGGTTGAAAACAACCAAACAGGCAACCCAACAGTTAACCCGGGAAGGGACAATGTTGCCACATAAGGAGCGCCAACATTTCCAAAAGGAGGAAAATGACCAGGAGTCCCTTCGGAGGGGATTCCTTGGTTGGTGAACTCTGGAAAAGTTGCCATCAGAAACGATCTTCAGAACAACACCCTAAGGAAACTAACTTTAACCAGGAATATTTCGTGGGCGGTTAATTTTAAAACATTGAAACAAAACTCTACCGTTTCATCTTTTAAGAGTCAAGAAACAAAAAAAAGGTGACTCTATCACTTTCAGATTGGAAACAAGCATGAAAGGATAAGTGCTTGATGATCTTTTCAAATTTAATCAGTCAGAAAAGATCGAAATGACTACTCAGGAATACTAGGCAAAGGGTGTACCAAATAACCATGAACTGCAATATACACCTTGGTTTCAAAATGAAAAAGAAATCAACCAAGGACTTAACGTACGTGCAGGAAATCTCCCCGAATGTTGTGTCCGGTGTATCACGAGTATAGGGCGGCAGACTCGGCTTCTTATGGATAAAGGATAGAAACCTAGTGGGGTCTCCCTTTATATATGCAACAGTATGGGGAGCACAAGTCCGTACTAGCACTGTCTAAAGCCAAGAGGCGAACAACAGCTACTAGGTTTAACGACGCCGGAACACATCTCTAACCTAGACCTCTAAATGTTCGTTAATGTTTCAATGCTTCCTTAGGTAAATTGAGTAAATTTTATGGTTTATCTTCAATTATGTTTCAGTTCCAAGGCCCTATCGTATGTCATCTGACAATCTCCTATGTGTAGCTATATGAGAAAAGAAAAAAATTTCAATTCGATGAATGCTATCTAGTTAAAGGAAGAGCTTCAAACAATGATGCAACAAACAACAACACTGAAAATGAAACTTTTTCCAAAATAGATGACTTTCGCTATCCAAAAGTAATTTCAAACATTCAACGATGCAAATAATGCAATGTAATCTATGCAAAATCCTTTTTTCCGAAAACTATGCAATTGTAATCTATGCACGTTTTCCCTTTCCTTTTCAAATTATAAGAATGCACTCAATGCATTTTTCGATGAAATAAGAATCTACTTAATGCATGCTTTCAATGAAAGAGAATGCACTCAAAGCGATTTTTAGTTTTCAATCATTAAACAATGTAATCTAAGTTCAATGATGGATCTCAAAAAACAACTTTTCAATGCAATGTGATCTAATGCATTTCAACAAAAAGAACACTTTGAGACGAAACTAAATAAATGCAAATCTTCTTAATGAAGGATGAATGCAAAAGAGATGTAAACAAACACTAAGAATGCAATCGTTGTTTCAAACACTTTGTAACGAAATCCCTCAAAAGGCGACAAGACATATGAGGTCAAACACAAAGAGGGCTTCCAAAGCTTTGAGATCAAAGCAAGGCATTCATTCCCTTTTACATCAAACAATCATGGAAAGAATACATTCCAAACAATGAGCAATGTAATATATGCTCATACAGAGGAAAGGCCAGAAGGGAAAGACACACTGGTGAAGGATTTAGGGAAAATGTCTCAATTTTCATACATCCTAAAATTGGCTTGACTTGTACATTGACAACTAGCGCCAACCGGCGCGACTTGCACATTGACAACTAGCGCCAATGGCCAATTGGCGCAGGTTGCTAACTGACAACAAGCGCCAACGCCTGAAAATGAAAAAACAAAGAATTTCTCCCAACCAAGACCAGACTCACCACTTCAAGCAGAATCTCTAAGACTCAAATGAACCATGTGATATAGGCTCAAAGCGAGACAGACACAGATCAAGCTCAGAAAGCTCAAAACAGAGTAAACCCTAGTACCTTTCAGGATTGGTGCGACTGTAAGGCTGAAACTAGCACCAGAATAGAATTGGCGCGGGTAATACACTAGCAACCTGCGCCAATGGGCGCGACTGTCAAGCTGAAAAGCACGCCAGTCGAGTTTACCAGTCAAAAATAAAAAAGAGCAATCCAACAAGTAGACCAATGATAATCAAGCTATCCAAAATCCAAATTCACAAAAAGAACCAGCCCAGAAGAGCTAATCAAGCAAGGAGGATCAAGAATCAACCAAAAAGGCAAGACAATGCTCCAAGGGTTCAGTTTACAAACTAAACCGGAGATTGACTAAAGCGGCTTTGATCTACTTCGCAATTGCAGAGCAAAAGTGTTTCGAAGGCTATCTGGCCAACTTCAGGCTCCATCTATAGCTTATAAAACGAATGACAACAAGCCAACGAATCCCTAGTGGAGTCGCCAAATTGTTGAAGAGGTTAATCCCCTCTGCAGGTAGAGGCGATCCCTACTAGCCCAGATCGGGTCTAGCAACAATTAAACATGCTATAGTTCAGGTTCCTAATTGTAAATAAACCGACTTGCGATGAATGCTTACCTGGAATCCAACGTTGTCATTTGTAGAAGAGGTGGTGCTCCCGTTCCTTTGCCTTGGCAGATCACAATCCTCACGATCTCTGTGATCGGACACCTGCACATGCAAGAAACAACACAAACGCAAGCATAAAACCCAGTATATACAACTATATGTCGGTCGAAGAGGACATAACTCATGAACATAATCAAGAAAAAGAGTGGAACCATAACCAATAGTCGCTTATCATTAATGAGTCAAAAGAAGAATACAACCATAGCTTCGACGCAACACTCTCCTTTGACGGGTCGTTAGCAAAACATGTCTCGATAAAGCCTGTCAAGGATGGGACAAGCCTCTCTCTCCGGATACTTAACAATAGTCTCCTTGCTTGTATTTGGCCTTAAGGGAATCAAGAAGGCTCTTGCAGCATAAGGATGTGAAAGCTCTTGGGAACTTGGGAACTTGAAGACTCGAAGACTAGCTTGCCATGGAGATGGGCAAGCTTTTATAGATGGAGGAAGGGGAGTTGGGATCCCTATAATCATGGGATTGGCCCTATCATCAAGGAAGCTTCCATGAGAGGTGGCAAACCACTTCCTCTCTATGTAAATCCGTAGCCAAACATCCCAACTCAAGATAGATAGCAGTCCAAGAATTTGTTAGGACGAAACTTCCGCCATTTATTTTAAAAAAAAACTCCTTAGAATGGCTGGCACGAGTGTGACTCTAGGACAGAGCGCCAATTGGCGCGACCTCTTTGAAGGATTTTCCCCATTGGCGCGGGTACTGAACTGCCTGCTCGCGCCAATGCAAAAAGGGCCATTTTTAGGGTTTTTCACAAGGAGATGTCTTCAGGGCATTGAAAGCTCTTGTTCAGAGGGATGTCATGAAAGTGGTTTCAAGCCATGTCATTGCTCACAGGTCACGAAATGAGCCCTCCAATGTGCGGGACGGGGATTTCAGGGACGGTGACAAATTACTGTGTAACACCCACATATAACAACACCACAGAAACTGCTACTCAATTTATGTTTAACCACATGTTGCCCGTTTCAGCATTCCCAAGGAGTTAGTCTCCGATAATGGGAAACACTTTGAGAATGAATTTTTCCAGGAGCTATCTCACCACATCAAATTCACCCACAAATTGGCATCACCATACTACCCCTAATCTAATGGACAGGTAGAATCTATGAATAAAGTCCTCAAAACTATGTTACAACGCATGGTGAATAACCATAAAACCAACTGCCACCATATGCTTTTTCTCCGCCCTGTGGGCATACCGCACGACTATGAAAACGTCCACTGGTTTCACTCCTTTCCACTTGGTATACGAGGTCAAAGTTGTGATTCCCATAGAACGTGAGATCCTGAATTTACATGCCGCCATCGAACTCCTCAATGATACCCAACCTCTAGAACAGTGCCTAGTATAACTAGAGATCATCGAAGAAAGTCGACGAAAATCACTGCAACACAACGAGGCCCATAAGAAATGGGTAAATGCATCGTTCAACTGCCACATCAACCCTCGCTCATTCACTGAGGGAGAACTAGTCCTCTGCTACGATGTTGCAAAAGAAGCCCTAGGGCCAAGAAAGTTTGAAACCTTGTGGAAAGGACCCTACATCATAAAACATTTCCTCCTCAAGGGGCCATACATCTTGACTGAACCAGACGAGACATGCCTCAGCAACCCCGTCAACGGTCTTTACCTCAAGAAATTATAGCCATAAGGGCCAAGGAGGCCCTACCCGTTGGTACACAAACCCTACCACTGTAAATTTTTGACCAAAATCCTTGTTAAAAAATGCCCTCGAGTGTCACTATGGATTACCAACCCGACCCTTACTTCGGATTTGCTGATGGAGCGTTAAGATGGTCTAAAAGTTTAGAAACAACTGCTTGGGTCATCTATCACCCTGATCGATCACCACTCTGCACCAATAGTGTGTGCATCGGTTTAGCAACAAACAATTAGGCAGAATATGACGTCGTTATCGGACTTATGTGCGATGCCCTCCATCAGGGCATATGCCATATTCATATCTACCTTGATTCCCAGTTAGTAGTGTCGCAGTTAAACCAAACATTTGAGACAAGAGACCCACATCTGTTTAGAAAATACTTGTGTGCAAAAAGATTAAGCAAACAATTTGACTACATTACATTAGCACATGTACCAAGGAGTCAAAACCAAACATCTAATCACATAGCTAAGAACATTCTAAACTGGAATTCATCTCGGATAAACCATCATACATAAAAAAACAAAACATAGAAAACATAGATATCCATCAACATAACATAATCCATAAGTAGAAACAAGGGGCACGCCATTTAGAGCCGCAAAAAATATCTCTCGCATATATATATATGTGTGTGTGTGTGTGTGTGTGTGTGTGTGTGTGTGTGTGTATCAAAATGTATGTGTTTGAGTACAAAAAATAGTGTCTCTGACCCACCGGTCAGCCGAAAAGATACAAATATACAAGTCGAAAAAAATAGGGGAAGCATCGTCATAATGGGTAATTTCCCCGTTTACAAAAATTATTTAGGGTGGTGCTCCCCCAGGTGGGGCACTTCGACCCACTGCCACTCCTGGTACCACTACTGGAGCCGTCGTCAATATCGAGACCGCCACCCGACGTAAAATTGTTCGATATCCCCTCTCTCGGACCATCAAGGTCTCCAGCCAAACATCCTCGAGGTCATCCAAAAAGCCTCGAGTACGCATCCCCTGGGTCAAGCGATCCACTCAATCCCAGGCATCCTCCAGAACTGCCATCCTCTCAATCAGCTCAGCAACACGAGCCTTTGTTGCATCAGCACAAGCTCACTCAACATCAGTCTCAGCAGCAGCCGAGTTGCTACCCTCCCCCGAAGGGCCAGCCTCACCACCCAGTTCTCCACCTGGAGGCTAGGCAGGAGCTCCTCCCTGCCCCCTAAGAGCTCCTCGAGGTCGCCGAATTGGTTGGTGCCCAACCAATTGAGCCACAGGACGACCGACCTCGCCAACATCTACAAGAGTAACCAAAACTATGTCAATCTCATCATAATACGCATATAACAATAAATGTAGAAAGCACAAAGACGTACCTCCTAGCCCCCAAGCATATCCAGAAGGAAGGCCCATCTCTAGATCTCCCTGGAAGTCCATCCCTGCATAAGGGAACGGCAGGAACAACTGAGGGTTGGCCTCAAACCAAGCCTCAGTGGTGGCATTCCAATAAAGCCACACCATAACCACCTCCTTGAGGCATCACAGGAGCCCACCTCCTCATACGAGGCTTTTGTGGCCCCCCAGCAAGCACCGCCACAACATGTCTCAGCAGCACCACCCGCTCATATATAATGCTGCATAAGATGCTGGCATAATTAAACAGCTTCGATCCATCCCGGACCTTGGAAAGTTGTGCTAAAATCTCGTCATAGCAGAAACGGGAAAAGTCAAAAAAGTGGTCGGCCCTCAGCCGGCGCAAAACACTGATCTGCGGACCCGATGCCTGACGAGGAGCAGATGACCCCACCAGTCACACAATAGCCACTAAAGCACACCGCTCAGCCAAATCTGTCACTGTAGCAATGGCTATGCATCCCTCTATAAGGGGCACCCCACTGCAATGACATGCCCGGAACAAATCAAGATCCACCCTCCTAGAGAGAAGTGGATACCGAAGTGCCTCACCCTGAGGTAGCAGCCCAGTCACAAAGTAGATATCCATCTCGAGATGGATAGTGAGGTCACACCCACATAGCACCATCACCTTGCGTCGCCTGTTCCAACATTGGATCAAGTAGCGCAAAAGTCGATCATGTGATCGAAGAAGGTCATTCTCCATAAATTTCAGGAGACCCCATCTCACCAACTGTTGGCGCGCCCGACCATCAGTAGCCAAGGTAGTATGAAGCTTGGGCCAATCCCTCTCCCTCCACAACATCCTGTCATCAAAATAGGATCACATCAGCAGCATGAAAAAACCAAAAATAGACAAAATTTCCAAAAAAAAATTGAAAAAAGTGCCTCGGCTTTCCGCGTGCTTGTTCCTCAGACATGCGCGAAGAGGGCGTGCTTGTTCTTCTCACAGGTGTGCAAAAGGCGTGCCCAAATCTTGGACAGGTGCGCAAAAACTCCTTTTTGCACGCAAAAGGCATGCCGGTACCCTGATCGTTCGCGCTGTCAGGGGAAAAACAGGCTAAAGGTCCGTCCAAACCAGTATTTTACGAACTCGACACTCACAAACTGAAAAAATTAAAATACAGGATGTCATGAAGTTTACCTAGCCAAAAAATAGCTAATCCCAGGTACTCAGGCTGACCGCAATGGCAAGAACTGCTTTGCAAAAGCCTCTGACCTCTCAATACTCAATAGACACAAATGAACTGAATTGAGCTATATTCACCTATATGTTGCCCTTTTTAGAAAATTTGGAGGACCATAACGAGAGCTCAGGAGGCCCAATCATCGGACTGAATGCAGCACTGTGATTAGTGCTCCATAACACCCAAGGGCAATGCCACACATTCGCACCCCCGAAAAAATAATTTTGTAGCGCCGGCAGGTATGCCCTATCTCATTTTCTTTTTTAAGAACATGTCTTTCAAATAAATATTTTAATTAAGAAGATGCTTTCACTTGGGGTATTTTTTTTGTAGATAGTGTGCAAACCATCCACAGCTCCATCCACTGAAAGTTCCAGAGTAGGTATCATTCTACCCCTAGCATGATAGACTCCCAGAAAAACTCTGCATATCCTGACATCATTTATCCATCAGAAATTAACCATAGGTTCCAAACACCCGACCATGTTTATCATCACCCCACCTTGCATATGATAAGCATCCTCATTGGTCAGTAGAGCCTCCCCTCCATGGTACTTGTCACCCAAAGTAGACCATATATCACAACAACAGTGATGCCATGGCCATACCACTATAGTCCGGGAAGCACCTCATGCCCATTCAATCACCATGCATCAAGTCAATTTTTACCATATCAAAATAAAACCCCTTTCCCGGACGACCAGGTTGTGCAAGTAGATCAAAAGTGCACTACCGCGCCTCGCATTTGGCCTACCATACCTCCATCAACATAACACATCTGCGATACCTTTTTCATCCGCTTCATCAACCTCACACATGATACCAACCAATGGGCCCCCCATCCTTAGCAAAACACATTCCTCGCATCATCAGTGAGCGAACGCTTTCATGTTTTTGGGCACCCGTCTCTATGTTTTGTACAAACCAAATCCCATTATTTTATTTTTTTGGTAAGTGTACAAAGACCGCAAAGGGCGCTCTACATCCCCCACCTACCCATTTTTTCTCCCATGGAAGCAGTCCCTCATCACCCTTGGTCAGAGTATCACACCCTCACACAAAATCCACCATGACATTCATAATCGGTTTATACCCACCCTAGAATTCCTACAGACTCCAAGGATTTCCCCGTCAGAAATAGTTATGACTTTTGCCAAGCTGATTTGTATACTCCGACCTTGGGCCACTAAATCCCCATCATCAGTTTTCAGTCACCCCTCACCATCATGCCTATGTTAAACCCATCACATCCGGGATCCTAATCCTTCGGATAAGTGACCCCCTCGTTTGGTTGAGGCTTCCTTTTTGTCAACATCAACACCTCTTTTCCAAAAAAGGAAGCGGTACCTTGGATTACCCCTCTCCACAATTAGGGCATCCTTGGGTGGCACTGTGGGAGACATCATTTCCTATAGATGTCATCAATCCTCCTAACATTCTACTACAACACAAGCTTTCATGTCAAGTTGGTATCATACCTTACAATCATTATACTTTGATCAAATTTTTCGAAGACTTGTGCCTCTATAAGCGTCTCTTTCATCAATGCTTACACGGGAAGGTCCCAGCCAGTGCCTATGCGTACCACACGCATTTATATTCCATACCAATTTTACGCATAGGGGTACCACATTCCACCTATTGTCAAAGAAAAAACGCCACTGAGGGCGTCAGCAGTCACCGTCATCAACCAACATGTCACTACCATACTAGTGACATAGACAGAATCTGTATCTGTCAAGTAGATTTGTTTAACTAGCTAAAGCATCACGAGCATGGGACATGCCCGCCTCATAGAAAATTTGTATATATTGCATTACACCATTGCTTGCAGAGATCCCACAGGACATGGTCGCTCTTCGACCCGATGCAGGGTGTCTCCAACTCCAAGCTACACGCATGTCTCTCTCTCTCTACACACTATACATAGAAAATAAATTATAATGTATTTCGACTATACAACTCTTCCTAGACCTAACACATTGGGGGCAACTGTTATCACTGTAAAATTGGACAAGCAAATATGACATGATTTAGTGTCAGGCAGAAGGATTTACAGGGCTGAGAGACATTAGAGAATCTAAAGTATTTAACAATCTCTAAGGTCTGAAAGGAAAAATCAAATTGCGCACAAAAAGAACTAGTCAAATGCACCTTTGCGCACAAAATTCTTTGATAAGCGCGCCTTTGCGCAGATTTTCCTCAAAAAGCCGTGCGGTCCTGAGAGTAGCAGGAATCACTTTGCGGGACCACAAGGCACACTCTAGAACATTGATCCCACACTTGAGGCTGCCTAAGGACAACCGCCCAAACCTCCTTAGGACCTCAAAAAAGCACACAATGGAATAAATTTTCACACAATGGAATCACCCTCCTCTCTTGGGTCACCATCCACAATGTACCAAGAGAGGGAAGGAGGGTTTGAATTCTCTTATAGAATGCCACCAGGATATGAACAATAGGAGAGCACATTGTTATTCCAGCCAGAATTTCCCCAAGAAATACCAGTAGTGTGTGATCCGAAGCAAAGATAAAGGGGACTCAGTTGTTGGCCATCCAACAACTCCAGTCCACCATAGTAGAGAGAGGGAGACTTTGCGCCAAGGTAGCTCGGAAGTAAAGACATCCTTGCATCGGGCATTGGAGCTCCATAGTTCCAAGGGCCCCTTGGCAAGTGGGTTAAATTTTCGTCCTCATTTCCTACCATCACTCAATAAGAGGGGATGTAAGCGCTGCCATTTGGATTATTGAAGTTGTTTGACTATATTTAGAGCTTTTGTTTTTTTTTTTTTAGTTTTTTTTTAGTCTTTATGTTTGAATATGCATGTTATTTCTCTATCCAGTATGTTTATGTTTGAGCATGTTCCACTAACTTGCTTGACTCCATCTATTTTCTACCTGTGACAAATAACTTAAGAGGGAAAAACCACCTCTCTTAAGCAAGTGTGATTTGGTACATTCAGGCGCCAAACACACCAACACACCCATGGAGAGAACATTCCTTTGAGTGTCATTTACCAGTTTCACCACGTTGCATTGAGCATAGGATTGTTCCAACACCAGGAACTAGTGCATCTATTTCTTGGCACTCGTTCTTTCCACTGTACTATAGGAATTCTTTAAATATTCTTTTTCAGACTTTTAATATGAAAAAGACAAAAAAAAAGAGCGGGAATGGGACATTAAATCCATGATCGATGGTAGCTAGAGTCAATTGTATCGCCCTTGAACAAAGCACAAAAAGCAGAGTCTTTTCTTCATTGAGATGGGCTTTAGTTTGACTTAGGAGAGCCATAACCTTGTTGTTGAGTCAATGCTCCCCTGGTTGGTTATCTCTTCCAATCATATGGAGGGTTTGTTCATGCCTCCTGCATGACAAGCTTATAAAAACTTATTATATGCTGCCATATAGTCACATTTGAGTCGTGATTTTTTTCAAGGGAAGTAAACCTGAGTCGGCCTTTCTGCGGTGTCTCTTCACTCATTTTTCAGTTGGCCATACCCAGTCTGTTAGAGTTATGTTCTATCACATCAGTTATTTTTTCCTTTACTCATGCTAGTTAAGAAGGTCTCCATTGACTTCTTGTCCGCGAGTTTTCTCTTATCGACTTCGACAAATTGATCTAAGAGTAAACCTAAAGCTACACCCTGGCCCTATTTCCATCATTGATAGGTGACCTTGTGCTCAACATCGATCAACATCATGGGTCTTTGACTGAGTGATTTCCCTTGTGGTCAGCATCAACTTTCATTATCACACATTGGCATTTGTGCAGTACCTTGGTTTCGATTTGACCCTATTGGTGGATTCATTTCCTTTTCATCAGCTTTCATTATTGGTTGGTTCATAGGGTTTTTTTCGTGTGCTAGTTACATTTTGTGTACACCGGAAACGTGCTTCAAGTTGGTTACTTCATCTTTCTTCGTTCGATTCCTTCCAAATTATTGGCTTGCGGGTTACACTCGCGTTGTATTGATGTGGGATGCCTTAATGACTTCCTTCCACCAGATCTTTTACCATCGACTCTGACTCATTGCTCTTGGAACAAGGTCTAGGGTCCTTTTTTAGTACCTTAGGGTTTGCAGTCATCAATCACAGACTCCTTCGCTACCGACAGTGAGAATACATCAATGTCTCCTTATTAGTAGATTCTCTCAAGTGTTCGACTTCAACTCATTCATTCACACTTGTCAGATTTTATTGGGGTACATTGACTCTAATCATCATTATTGGTGAGTTGTCTCGTGTTTTTTAACAGTATACATCAATGACCGGTAATCAAACGATTTCTCACATGGTCGAATTCACCTCATTTATTCTCATAGTGTAGAAATTTACCATGGTGATCGGTGAAGACCTCAGGTTTGCATCAGCATGCTTTCATTCATTTGACAGCTCCTTCATTTTTCTGCCAGTGACACCATCCAACTTATATGTTGTAGTTCATCACAGCAACATCTTATATGTTGGCACCCGAGTTGCGTGCAGTACCACTATTACACTCTTTATGATTCAGTACTTGGAAATTTGGTTCTGTGACTTCAAGAACCAAATATCTTTCTCAACATCATTGATCAGTTCTTCTATATGTGATACTATGTGTTGGATGGATAAGTCGTTCTTGCGGACAAGACAGACCTCCCAAGTGTCCTACAGACAGCTAGCAACAAACGGATAAACAAAACTATCTTTCTCTAGATATATTGCGATTCATAATTAAATGCTATAAAGGTTTAACGATCTTACCTTTGATCCAACGCTTGTTTGTAGTAGTAGTCCTTCAATCGCCCGAAAGAGTTATCTTACAAGATCTACAATCACAAACAAACAAACATCAAATAGCACCTGCATAGCATATATTCATAAATCATATCCATTATGGTGATCAAGGAATCCATAAAATAAACCAATCAATTGATAGTTTATTGAGAAAAACGGATTTATTTGTATTAACTTAAATAAGGAAGAGCCTTACAACCGTGTCTGCCTTGATGTCATACAGGCCTTCTTGGGGTCTGAAACAGGCATTTCCTTTACTCTGATCAGCCTTTCACTCTTCCAACTGAGATACATATAGGTATGTAATCCTTCCCACATGAAATCTCAACTAAAAGGGTCTAATTTTCAACAGCACTTCGCCTCCAACAATACTAAAACTTCAACTCATCAATTGTCAACCTTTTTAGGATGCCCTATGCCTGTTTTTATAGCGGAAGAGAGGAGGTTACAGCTCCATACAAGAAGGGATAGAATCCTCCTTCAAAGGGATTAGTTCCTTACATCAAGGGGTTAGCTCCTTATTGGATGGGATGCATGAACATGAAAGGAGCGGACTTTCCACCACAGGAATGTTTCTAGAAGCTTCCAAAAATGACTTAAACTGAGCTTCTAGATTTTACTTGCGCATTTTCTAACCTTTTACAGGGGTCCGCACTTTTAATAAACATAAAGTGCACTTGGCTACGCATAATTTATAGCCAAAAGGTGTGGGACCACAGGCAAAACTAGGAGAAAGTGCAGTACCAGAGTTTTAAGGCTTTTATGAGCTTTTTTCTTAGTTTCAAGGCTTGACTTTAGGAACTTTGATATTGTAGACTTCCAAGGGAGTGCTAAAATGTCATGGTGACAAATTTCAGTGTAACAAATTGCCCCTTAAAGTGCGAAATCTGAGAATATTCGAAGAGTGATGTGCTTTATCATTTCAAGGATCAGCCTTTGGGCACCCCAGTCGGAACCCTATAAAAAAATTCAACGCAACACATATATATATATATCATCGCTGAGGTAGGCATTCCCACACTCAGATGAAAACTAACTAAACTTGTTTTGATACAGAAATGATTTTAATATTACATTAATAGTGTAGACACAGCATGGGCGCAGCCATCTGTAATGAATCATCTACTGCATAATGAATAATAAAACTCCTCGCAACCTGGATAGTGGAAACTATATCCAGGGTCTTGATTTCTACATCTCGAACTAGTATGATTCTATCCATGCGATTAAATGTGTTGAAGTCGAACATGGTAGAAACCACTTGATTACCAGTCAATGATGTGAACTATTAACAAGTGTGAGAGAAAACACCAATAATGACAATGGCTCTCAAAGTACTCATTACAATCCACGAAATGCGAATAAGTGATCTGAAGTCGAACATTTCACAGAATCGTTTGATCAAAGGTCAATGATGTAACCTGTCGTCGAAGGCGAGAAACCTGCCATTAAGGCATGCAGATTCCAAGGTACTAACTGATTCTAGATCAACTTCCTAGATGATGAGCTGTCGTCGATAGAAAGCGATCCGTCGTAAGCAAGCTCATGACACAAAACCATAGATCAAGTTTTGAAGAAACTTTTTGCAAGGACCGACTCAGGGATGGTCAACGCGAATGGAGACAAGTGTTTGCAGATGAATGGTTTGTTTGACTGTCCTCTTGAACACCTAACGACACGACATATGGTTTGGTGACAGTTTCCCTAAGCTAATACCTAGAAACCGGCTGAAGACTTTCAATGTGGTTTGATTAACTGATAAGCAAAGGATTTCCCAACCCAGGTAGAAGTGCGACAAAAAGTGTCGTGTTCAAGAGTGGTGTAATGCTTTTTATAAATCAAAGTGTAATAAATGAAATTGTTTTTCTCTCTTTTCCCCCACCATTTCTGGCAAGTACCTCTTTATTTTTTACAATCTTGAGGAGGATAACATTTGCTTGTTTATAAGCTCACCCTTCGAATGAGTCCAACTTAGTTTAAAATCGAACCCTAAGAAGGAGTGGTCCGTTCCTGTTTGTAATCGACATGTCATTTACTGTTAAATTTTAACGAGTCCAGTATAGGAGAAACTCGGTGTTTTTCATTTTTAGGGAGTCAGAAGAAAAAACTTAAGAAAACTCCATGGGTGTTATTTTTCGTAAATTTAGTCCCTCAGGCCCGAAAAAGCATAAAATAATGCAAGAGAGAACTCTATTGACCATGATTAGTGAATGTATACCTTTTTCGTAAATAGTCCATTTCAGTCCGGAAAAGGGGTAAACTTATATTGAAGGGATGAATATTCATTTACTTTAACGAGTTCGAATAGTCAAGTACTCGGCAATCTTTTCATTTTTAGAGAGTCTGAAAAGGGCTTAAAAGAGGACTCCATGTTTTTTCTTTTTCGTAAATTTTTAAAGAGCTCGAAAAAGTGATAAAAGTTTACTCTTCGTAAAAAATGACCATTTTGCCTGAAAAATCCGTTATTCTGCACAAAAACTCGAAAAATTAAACATAAATGTTTCAATAATAAAAATATTTTAAAAAACTGACTTTTAAAGTGAAAAATAAACAAATTTAAAATTTATCTATTCGAAAAAACTTATAAAAAGGAGTTTTTCAAGTTCATTTTTATCGTTTGAGTTTGGAGTGAAGTTTTAAGAGCTCTTGGAAAAAAAATCTTTGGAGAAGATTCTGGGCAAACCGACCGTTGAAATCGAAAACCGTCTGTTTCAGGTAATCCACAACCTCCTTATCTTGATTTTTATTCATTCAATTTTTTAAATTAGGGTCAGAATTTCATTTTTGGGAGGAAAATATGTTGAAAAATTCACCCTCGGGGGTCCGCACCTAAGACATTAGGTACCTGCGGACCCCGGCATTTTTCTACAAAGAAAAAGTGTCGGGGCCTCGCACTTCTAACACAGGGCCCGTGCCTATCTACGGACTGTCCCTGAGCGTAAAGTGAGGAGGCGCCGTAACAAATTTAAAAACATATTTTCTTCCTAAATTACCCAATTTTTTTCTTCAAAATGATTTTAATCCTTCATTTTACTTGTTGTAGGATCTACAATGCTTATTTGGCAAGAACAGGAGCACGAAGAGGTAGATGAAGCAGCAACAAATCATCAACCTACTTTGCAAGCTTTAAGAGTATGCGGGCTTTACAAATTTTAGGCTATCAGTGGCATGAGAGCTCAAGTGGATCTGCTTACTTGGCTGGTAAATAAATGGGATGTTCAAGACCAGTGCTTCATGATCGGAGGTCACCGGCTCGAGATTGAGCTGGAAGACATCTATTTTTTGACTGGTTTTTCCAGGAGAAGCGAACCATTATCTCTATTTGGGGCTAGGCCAGGTGGCCAGTATGTTTCTAGCCTACAATTAGAGTTTTGTAATGATGAAGCCAATCCCCTAGACAAACGGATTGACATAAAAACTATCATCTGTCTCGAGCTAAAATTGATCGCTTTTACCGTTGTCAAGTTGTGTGGAAGTGCAGCTTTGCATGTAGCCACTGGATCTCAGATGCGCATAGCAGTAGATTGCTTTCTAGGCACCATATTCAACTGGTGCGAGGCAGTGTTGGAAAATGTGAAAGGCCAACATACCAGAGCAAATAATGGGAAGCTAAAAAACTTTGGATATGGGTCCATTGTAGTCACCTTTTCTCTAGAGAGGATCCCCATGTTAGCCCCGTAGCATATTCCTGTAGATGATGGTCGATCTCGAGAGCCTAGGATGGTTCTTTGGGTTGCTTTGATGGCCCGCCACAGTGAGGGTGGGGAGATTGTTTGATTTCCCTCGACATATTTTCGTTGGATGGAACGCCAACTTTTTGTTATAGATGATTTTCCTTATGCTAGCATGGATTTTCGTGGCAATCGGGAAATGCCCCTTCCTCCAAGAGCTCAGTGGGACGAGTCAGATAAAAATCTTTTTTGATATATTCTAATTTCTAATTTTTATTTTATTTTTAAATCGTCCAAAACTAATAACAAAATTTCAAATGCAGATGTGGGTCTGAGTCGACCAGCCATTCTCCGCCCCTTTGATCGGAGGCAAAGGGATGCAGCAAAAGCACCACCGCCCCCACAGGATAAAACTGCAGAGATCCTAACTGATTTAGAGCACCATTTGGAGCGGCTCACTATAGATATTCCTGAGACCACCATAGATGATATCCCGCTCCGTCTACAAAGATATGTCATTGGTGTTCCTGGACCATTCAGGAGGTTTTTGACTAGGGTGGCATGAGCAGTGGTGTATTATCGTGATCATCACCAAGGATAGTGGATGATTTACTTGTAGACTCATTTTTGTATCACTTTTTTCCGATTATAAGGTGTTTTGAGCCTATGATCGAAGACGATGTACTATTTTTTTAAAAGTACATCTATACTATGATATACTATTATTTCTAGTTTACGTGTTCAAACATGTTATGGAATGTTGATTTGTTACTTTGTTATCGCAAATGTCTATTTATAACATTAGAATCAACTGCATCTGCTAATGTATTTAAATTTCTTGGAATGTGTTGATACTCAATATAATCGAACTCTCGTTCCAAGAGACGAACCCTTAAAAATAATCTTAATAATACTGGATTTCTAATGGCATATACTCAGTTTAACTGTAATACAACGAGTTCATAATCTAACTTAACGATCAAATTCCGAATTCCAAATGAAATGGATTCCGATAATAATTCAATAACTGAACTATATTTGGCAATATTGTTCGTCATTTGACCGAGACTTACCCCATGCATCGATACTACCTCGTCAGTGGGTGAGTAAATAACCCAAGTTGTGGAAGAGATGTTCTATGTACTACGACAAGCGCCATCAACAAAACCAATATACGTTTGAAAATATGTCGACATTGCGATATCAAAAGTATCCAGATAAGCAGGAATAATAGTAAGAGCACACTTACGCTAGGCACACGTTTCTAATCTATAGCACACCAGCTAAAAAGTAACTAATATATAGAGAAGATCTCCACACAAAGTCAAGCGTAATATCTCTTCAGATAAAGTCCATTTCTGGGTTTACCCAAAGAGACTCAGT